>CALNHX010006672.1:0-85295 GCA_940337035.1 Agriotes lineatus
ACTAACGACAGTTAGTACAACGAGTTTCATGACTGGGAAAATAAGTCCAATTAGGGTACTTATTTTTTCTTTTTTAATGCCATGCCAGACTTACTTTCCATAAAAGCAGATCAGCCAGACTGTTTTTAAAAATTATTTTTAAATACATATTTTCAGTTTATAACTTTTCAGGACTGGAAAATAAGTCCAATTCGGTACTTATTTTTTCTTTTTAATGCCATGCCAGACTTACTTTCCATAGGCGCAGATCAGCCAGACCAATTTTTTTACTGACTTTCATACTAACGACAGTTAGTACAACGAGTTTCATGACTGGGAAAATAAGTCCAATTAGGGTACTTATTTTTTCTTTTTTAATGCATGCCAGACTTACTTTCCATAGCGCAGATCAGCCAGACCAATTTTTTACTGACTTTCATACTAACGACAGTTAGTACAACGAGTTTCATGACTGGGAAAATAAGTCCAATTAGGGTACTTATTTTTTCTTTTTTAATGCCATGCCAGACTTACTTTCCATAAAAGCAGATCAGCCAGACTGTTTTTAAAAGTTATTTTTAAATACATATTTTCAGCTTATAAATTTTCAGGACTGGGAAAATAAGTCCAATTCGGGTACTTATTTTTTCTTTTTTAATGCCATGCCAGACTTACTTTCCATAGGCGCAGATCAGCCAGACCAATTTTTTACTGACTTTCATACTAACGACAGTTAGTACAACGAGTTTCATGACTGGGAAAATAAGTCCAATTAGGGTACTTATTTTTTCTTCTTTAATGCCTATTCCAGACTTACTTTCCATAAAAGCAGATCAGCCAGACTGTTTTAAAAATTATTTTGAAATACATATTTTCACCTTATAAATTTTCAGACTGGGAAAATAAGTCCAATTAGGGTACTTATTTTTTCTTTTTTAATGCCATGCCAGACTTACTTTCCATAGGCGCAGATCAGCCGGACATTTTTTACTGACTTTCATACTAACGACAGTTAGTACAACGAGTTTCATGACTGGGAAAATAAGTCCAATTAGGGTACTTATTTTTTCTTTTTAATGCCATGCCAGACTTACTTTCCATAAAAGCAGATCAGCCAGACTGTTTTAAAAGTTATTTTAAATACATATTTTCAGCTTATAAATTTTCAGGACTGGGAAAATAAGTCCAATTCGGGTACTTATTTTTTCTTTTTTAATGCCATGCCAGACTTACTTTCCATAGGCGCAGATCAGCCAGACCAATTTTTTACTGACTTTCATACTAACGACAGTTAGTACAACGAGTTTCATGACTGGGAAAATAAGTCCAATTAGGGTACTTATTTTTCTTTTTTAATGCCATGCCAGACTTACTTTCCATAAAGCAGATCAGCCAGACTGTTTTTAAAAATTATTTTGAAATACATATTTTCACCTTATAAATTTTCAGGACTGGGAAAATAAGTCCAATTAGGGTACTTATTTTGCCAGACTTACTTTTCATAGGCGCAGATCAGCCAGACCAATTTTTTACTGACTTTCATACTAACGACAGTTAGTACAACGAGTTTCATGACTGGGAAAATAAGTCCAATTAGGGTACTTATTTTTGCTTTTTTAATGCCATGCCACTTATTTCCATAAAAGCAGATCAGCCAGACTGTTTTTAAAAATTATTTTGAAATACATATTTTCACCTTATAAATTTTCAGGACTGGGAAAATAAGTCCAATTAGGGTACTTATTTTTTCTTTTTTAATGCCATGCCAGACTTACTTTCCATAGGCGCAGATCAGCCAGACCAATTTTTTACTGACTTTCATACTAACGACAGTTAGTACAACGAGTTTCATGACTGGGAAAATAAGTCCAATTAGGGTACTTATTTTTTCTTTTTAATGCCATGCCAGACTTACTTTCCATAAAAGCAGATCAGCCAGACTGTTTTTAAAAATTATTTTTAAATACATATTTTCAGCTTATAAATTTTCAGGACTGGGAAAATAAGTCCAATTCGGGTACTTATTTTTTCTTTTTTAATGCCGTGCCAGACTTACTTTCCATAGGCGCAGATCAGCCAGACCAATTTTTTACTGACTTTCATACTAACGACAGTTAGTACAACAAGTTTCATGACTGGGAAAATAAGTCCAATTAGGGTACTTATTTTTTCTTTTTTAATGCCATGCCAGACTTACTTTCCATAGGCGCAGATCAGCCAGACCAATTTTTTACTGACTTTCATACTAACGACAGTTACTACAACGAGTTTCATGACTGGGAAAATAAGTCCAATTAGGGTACTTATTTTTTCTTTTTTAATGCCATGCCAGACTTACTTTCCATAAAAGCAGATCAGCCAGACTGTTTTTAAAAATTATTTTTAAATACATATTTTCAGTTTATAACTTTTCAGGACTGGGAAAATAAGTCCAATTCGGGTACTTATTTTTTCTTTTTTAATGCCATGCCAGACTTACTTTCCATAGGCGCAGATCAGCCAGACCAATTTTTTACTGACTTTCATACTAACGACAGTTAGTACAACGAGTTTCATGACTGGGAAAATAAGTCCAATTAGGGTACTTATTTTTTCTTTTTTAATGCCATGCCAGACTTACTTTCCATAGGCGCAGATCAGCCAGACCAATTTTTTACTGACTTTCATACTAACGACAGTTAGTACAACGAGTTTCATGACTGGGAAAATAAGTCCAATTAGGGTACTTATTTTTTCTTTTTTAATGCTATGCCAGACTTACTTTCCATAAAAGCAGATCAGCCAGACTGTTTTTAAAAGTTATTTTTAAATACATATTTTCAGCTTATAAATTTTCAGGACTGGGAAAATAAGTCCAATTCGGGTACTTATTTTTTCTTTTTTAATGCCATGCCAGACTTACTTTCCATAGGCGCAGATCAGCCAGACCAATTTTTTACTGACTTTCATACTAACGACAGTTAGTACAACGAGTTTCATGACTGGGAAAATAAGTCCAATTAGGGTACTTATTTTTTCTTCTTTAATGCCATGCCAGACTTACTTTCCATAAAAGCAGATCAGCCAGACTTTTTTTAAAAATTATTTTGAAATACATATTTTCACCTTATAAATTTTCAGGACTGGGAAAATAAGTCCAATTAGGGTACTTATTTTTTCTTTTTTAATGCCATGCCAGACTTGCTTTCCATAGGCGCAGATCAGCCGGACCAATTTTTTACTGACTTTCATACTAACGACAGTTAGTACAACGAGTTTCATGACTGGGAAAATAAGTCCAATTAGGGTACTTATTTTTTCTTTTTTAATGCCATGCCAGACTTACTTTCCATAAAAGCAGATCAGCCAGACTGTTTTTAAAAGTTATTTTTAAATACATATTTTCAGCTTATAAATTTTCAGGACTGGGAAAATAAGTCCAATTCGGGTACTTATTTTTTCTTTTTTAATGCCATGCCAGACTTACTTTCCATAGGCGCAGATCAGCCAGACCAATTTTTTACTGACTTTCATACTAACGACAGTTAGTACAACGAGTTTCATGACTGGGAAAATAAGTCCAATTAGGGTACTTATTTTTTCTTTTTTAATGCCATGCCAGACTTACTTTCCATAAAAGCAGATCAGCCAGACTGTTTTTAAAAATTATTTTGAAATACATATTTTCACCTTATAAATTTTCAGGACTGGGAAAATAAGTCCAATTAGGGTACTTATTTTTTCTTTTTTAATGCCATGCCAGACTTACTTTCCATAGGCGCAGATCAGCCAGACCAATTTTTTACTGACTTTCATACTAACGACAGTTAGTACAACGAGTTTCATGACTGGGAAAATAAGTCCAATTAGGGTACTTATTTTTGCTTTTTTAATGCCATGCCAGACTTATTTCCATAAAAGCAGATCAGCCAGACTGTTTTTAAAAATTATTTTGAAATACATATTTTCACCTTATAAATTTTCAGGACTGGGAAAATAAGTCCAATTAGGGTACTTATTTTTTCTTTTTTAATGCCATGCCAGACTTACTTTCCATAGGCGCAGATCAGCCAGACCAATTTTTTACTGACTTTCATACTAACGACAGTTAGTACAACGAGTTTCATGACTGGGAAAATAAGTCCAATTAGGGTACTTATTTTTTCTTTTTTAATGCCATGCCAGACTTACTTTCCATAAAAGCAGATCAGCCAGACTGTTTTTAAAAATTATTTTTAAATACATATTTTCAGCTTATAAATTTTCAGGACTGGGAAAATAAGTCCAATTCGGGTACTTATTTTTTCTTTTTTAACGCCGTGCCAGACTTACTTTCCATAGGCGCAGATCAGCCAGACCAATTTTTTACTGACTTTCATACTAACGACAGTTAGTACAACAAGTTTCATGACTGGGAAAATAAGTCCAATTAGGGTACTTATTTTTTCTTTTTTAATGCCATGCCAGACTTACTTTCCATAAAAGCAGATCAGCCAGACTGTTTTTAAAAATTATTTTGAAATACATATTTTCACCTTATAAATTTTCAGGACTGGGAAAATAAGTCCAATTAGGGTACTTATTTTTTCTTTTTTAATGCCATGCCAGACTTACTTTCCATAGGCGCAGATCAGCCAGACCAATTTTTTACTGACTTTCATACTAACGACAGTTAGTACAACGAGTTTCATGACTGGGAAAATAAGTCCAATTAGGGTACTTATTTTTTCTTTTTTAATGCCATGCCAGACTTACTTTCCATAAAAGCAGATCAGCCAGACTGTTTTTAAAAATTATTTTGAAATACATATTTTCACCTTATAAATTTTCAGGACTGGGAAAATAAGTCCAATTAGGGTACTTATTTTTTCTTTTTTAATGCCATGCCAGACTTACTTTCCATAGGCGCAGATCAGCCAGACCAATTTTTTACTGACTTTCATACTAACGACAGTTAGTACAACGAGTTTCATGACTGGGAAAATAAGTCCAATTAGGGTACTTATTTTTTCTTTTTTAATGCCATGCCAGACTTACTTTCCATAAAAGCAGATCAGCCAGACTGTTTTTAAAAATTATTTTGAAATACATATTTTCACCTTATAAATTTTCAGGACTGGGAAAATAAGTCCAATTAGGGTACTTATTTTTTCTTTTTTAATGCCATGCCAGACTTACTTTCCATAGGCGCAGATCAGCCAGACCAATTTTTTACTGACTTTCATACTAACGACAGTTAGTACAACGAGTTTCATGACTGGGAAAATAAGTCCAATTAGGGTACTTATTTTTTCTTTTTTAATGCCATGCCAGACTTACTTTCCATAAAAGCAGATCAGCCAGACTGTTTTTAAAAATTATTTTTAAATACATATTTTCAGCTTATAAATTTTCAGGACTGGGAAAATAAGTCCAATTCGGGTACTTATTTTTTCTTTTTTAATGCCATGCCAGACTTACTTTCCATAGGCGCAGATCAGCCAGACCAATTTTTTACTGACTTTCATACTAACGACAGTTAGTACAACGAGTTTCATGACTGGGAAAATAAGTCCAATTAGGGTACTTATTTTTTCTTCTTTAATGCCATGCCAGACTTACTTTCCATAAAAGCAGATCAGCCAGACTGTTTTTAAAAATTATTTTGAAATACATATTTTCACCTTATAAATTTTCAGGACTGGGAAAATAAGTCCAATTAGGGTACTTATTTTTTCTTTTTTAATGCCATGCCAGACTTACTTTCCATAGGCGCAGATCAGCCGGACCAATTTTTTACTGACTTTCATACTAACGACAGTTAGTACAACGAGTTTCATGACTGGGAAAATAAGTCCAATTAGGGTACTTATTTTTTCTTTTTTAATGCCATGCCAGACTTACTTTCCATAAAAGCAGATCAGCCAGACTGTTTTTAAAAGTTATTTTTAAATACATATTTTCAGCTTATAAATTTTCAGGACTGGGAAAATAAGTCCAATTCGGGTACTTATTTTTTCTTTTTTAATGCCATGCCAGACTTACTTTCCATAGGCGCAGATCAGCCAGACCAATTTTTTACTGACTTTCATACTAACGACAGTTACTACAACGAGTTTCATGACTGGGAAAATAAGTCCAATTAGGGTACTTATTTTTTCTTTTTTAATGCCATGCCAGACTTACTTTCCATAAAAGCAGATCAGCCAGACTGTTTTTAAAAATTATTTTTAAATACATATTTTCAGTTTATAACTTTTCAGGACTGGGAAAATAAGTCCAATTCGGGTACTTATTTTTTCTTTTTTAATGCCATGCCAGACTTACTTTCCATAGGCGCAGATCAGCCAGACCAATTTTTTACTGACTTTCATACTAACGACAGTTAGTACAACGAGTTTCATGACTGGGAAAATAAGTCCAATTAGGGTACTTATTTTTTCTTTTTTAATGCCATGCCAGACTTACTTTCCATAGGCGCAGATCAGCCAGACCAATTTTTTACTGACTTTCATACTAACGACAGTTAGTACAACGAGTTTCATGACTGGGAAAATAAGTCCAATTAGGGTACTTATTTTTTCTTTTTTAATGCCATGCCAGACTTACTTTCCATAAAAGCAGATCAGCCAGACTGTTTTTAAAAGTTATTTTTAAATACATATTTTCAGCTTATAAATTTTCAGGACTGGGAAAATAAGTCCAATTCGGGTACTTATTTTTTCTTTTTTAATGCCATGCCAGACTTACTTTCCATAGGCGCAGATCAGCCAGACCAATTTTTTACTGACTTTCATACTAACGACAGTTAGTACAACGAGTTTCATGACTGGGAAAATAAGTCCAATTAGGGTACTTATTTTTTCTTCTTTAATGCCATGCCAGACTTACTTTCCATAAAAGCAGATCAGCCAGACTTTTTTTAAAAATTATTTTGAAATACATATTTTCACCTTATAAATTTTCAGGACTGGGAAAATAAGTCCAATTAGGGTACTTATTTTTTCTTTTTTAATGCCATGCCAGACTTGCTTTCCATAGGCGCAGATCAGCCGGACCAATTTTTTACTGACTTTCATACTAACGACAGTTAGTACAACGAGTTTCATGACTGGGAAAATAAGTCCAATTAGGGTACTTATTTTTTCTTTTTTAATGCCATGCCAGACTTACTTTCCATAAAAGCAGATCAGCCAGACTGTTTTTAAAAGTTATTTTTAAATACATATTTTCAGCTTATAAATTTTCAGGACTGGGAAAATAAGTCCAATTCGGGTACTTATTTTTTCTTTTTTAATGCCATGCCAGACTTACTTTCCATAGGCGCAGATCAGCCAGACCAATTTTTTACTGACTTTCATACTAACGACAGTTAGTACAACGAGTTTCATGACTGGGAAAATAAGTCCAATTAGGGTACTTATTTTTTCTTTTTTAATGCCATGCCAGACTTACTTTCCATAAAAGCAGATCAGCCAGACTGTTTTTAAAAATTATTTTGAAATACATATTTTCACCTTATAAATTTTCAGGACTGGGAAAATAAGTCCAATTAGGGTACTTATTTTTTCTTTTTTAATGCCATGCCAGACTTACTTTCCATAGGCGCAGATCAGCCAGACCAATTTTTTACTGACTTTCATACTAACGACAGTTAGTACAACGAGTTTCATGACTGGGAAAATAAGTCCAATTAGGGTACTTATTTTTGCTTTTTTAATGCCATGCCAGACTTATTTCCATAAAAGCAGATCAGCCAGACTGTTTTTAAAAATTATTTTGAAATACATATTTTCACCTTATAAATTTTCAGGACTGGGAAAATAAGTCCAATTAGGGTACTTATTTTTTCTTTTTTAATGCCATGCCAGACTTACTTTCCATAGGCGCAGATCAGCCAGACCAATTTTTTACTGACTTTCATACTAACGACAGTTAGTACAACGAGTTTCATGACTGGGAAAATAAGTGTCCAATTAGGGTACTTATTTTTTCTTTTTTAATGCCATGCCAGACTTACTTTCCATAAAAGCAGATCAGCCAGACTGTTTTTAAAAATTATTTTTAAATACATATTTTCAGCTTATAAATTTTCAGGACTGGGAAAATAAGTCCAATTCGGGTACTTATTTTTTCTTTTTTAACGCCGTGCCAGACTTACTTTCCATAGGCGCAGATCAGCCAGACCAATTTTTTACTGACTTTCATACTAACGACAGTTAGTACAACAAGTTTCATGACTGGGAAAATAAGTCCAATTAGGGTACTTATTTTTTCTTTTTTAATGCCATGCCAGACTTACTTTCCATAAAAGCAGATCAGCCAGACTGTTTTTAAAAATTATTTTGAAATACATATTTTCACCTTATAAATTTTCAGGACTGGGAAAATAAGTCCAATTAGGGTACTTATTTTTTCTTTTTTAATGCCATGCCAGACTTACTTTCCATAGGCGCAGATCAGCCAGACCAATTTTTTACTGACTTTCATACTAACGACAGTTAGTACAACGAGTTTCATGACTGGGAAAATAAGTCCAATTAGGGTACTTATTTTTTCTTTTTTAATGCCATGCCAGACTTACTTTCCATAAAAGCAGATCAGCCAGACTGTTTTTAAAATTATTTGAAATACATATTTTCACCTTATAAATTTTCAGGACTGGGAAAATAAGTCCAATTAGGGTACTTATTTTTTCTTTTTTAATGCCATGCCAGACTTACTTTCCATAGGCGCAGATCAGCCAGACCAATTTTTTACTGACTTTCATACTAACGACAGTTAGTACAACGAGTTTCATGACTGGGAAAATAAGTCCAATTAGGGTACTTATTTTTTCTTTTTTAATGCCATGCCAGACTTACTTTCCATAAAAGCAGATCAGCCAGACTGTTTTTAAAAATTATTTTGAAATACATATTTTCACCTTATAAATTTTCAGGACTGGGAAAATAAGTCCAATTAGGGTACTTATTTTTTCTTTTTTAATGCCATGCCAGACTTACTTTCCATAGGCGCAGATCAGCCAGACCAATTTTTTACTGACTTTCATACTAACGACAGTTAGTACAACGAGTTTCATGACTGGGAAAATAAGTCCAATTAGGGTACTTATTTTTTCTTTTTTAATGCCATGCCAGACTTACTTTCCATAAAAGCAGATCAGCCAGACTGTTTTTAAAAATTATTTTTAAATACATATTTTCAGCTTATAAATTTTCAGGACTGGGAAAATAAGTCCAATTCGGGTACTTATTTTTTCTTTTTTAATGCCATGCCAGACTTACTTTCCATAGGCGCAGATCAGCCAGACCAATTTTTTACTGACTTTCATACTAACGACAGTTAGTACAACGAGTTTCATGACTGGGAAAATAAGTCCAATTAGGGTACTTATTTTTTCTTCTTTAATGCCATGCCAGACTTACTTTCCATAAAAGCAGATCAGCCAGACTGTTTTTAAAAATTATTTTGAAATACATATTTTCACCTTATAAATTTTCAGGACTGGGAAAATAAGTCCAATTAGGGTACTTATTTTTTCTTTTTTAATGCCATGCCAGACTTACTTTCCATAGGCGCAGATCAGCCGGACCAATTTTTTACTGACTTTCATACTAACGACAGTTAGTACAACGAGTTTCATGACTGGGAAAATAAGTCCAATTAGGGTACTTATTTTTTCTTTTTTAATGCCATGCCAGACTTACTTTCCATAAAAGCAGATCAGCCAGACTGTTTTTAAAAGTTATTTTTAAATACATATTTTCAGCTTATAAATTTTCAGGACTGGGAAAATAAGTCCAATTCGGGTACTTATTTTTTCTTTTTTAATGCCATGCCAGACTTACTTTCCATAGGCGCAGATCAGCCAGACCAATTTTTTACTGACTTTCATACTAACGACAGTTAGTACAACGAGTTTCATGACTGGGAAAATAAGTCCAATTAGGGTACTTATTTTTTCTTTTTTAATGCCATGCCAGACTTACTTTCCATAAAAGCAGATCAGCCAGACTGTTTTTAAAAATTATTTTGAAATACATATTTTCACCTTATAAATTTTCAGGACTGGGAAAATAAGTCCAATTAGGGTACTTATTTTTTCTTTTTTAATGCCATGCCAGACTTACTTTTCATAGGCGCAGATCAGCCAGACCAATTTTTTACTGACTTTCATACTAACGACAGTTAGTACAACGAGTTTCATGACTGGGAAAATAAGTCCAATTAGGGTACTTATTTTTGCTTTTTTAATGCCATGCCAGACTTATTTCCATAAAAGCAGATCAGCCAGACTGTTTTTAAAAATTATTTTGAAATACATATTTTCACCTTATAAATTTTCAGGACTGGGAAAATAAGTCCAATTAGGGTACTTATTTTTTCTTTTTTAATGCCATGCCAGACTTACTTTCCATAGGCGCAGATCAGCCAGACCAATTTTTTACTGACTTTCATACTAACGACAGTTAGTACAACGAGTTTCATGACTGGGAAAATAAGTCCAATTAGGGTACTTATTTTTTCTTTTTTAATGCCATGCCAGACTTACTTTCCATAAAAGCAGATCAGCCAGACTGTTTTTAAAAATTATTTTTAAATACATATTTTCAGCTTATAAATTTTCAGGACTGGGAAAATAAGTCCAATTCGGGTACTTATTTTTTCTTTTTTAATGCCGTGCCAGACTTACTTTCCATAGGCGCAGATCAGCCAGACCAATTTTTTACTGACTTTCATACTAACGACAGTTAGTACAACAAGTTTCATGACTGGGAAAATAAGTCCAATTAGGGTACTTATTTTTTCTTTTTTAATGCCATGCCAGACTTACTTTCCATAGGCGCAGATCAGCCAGACCAATTTTTTACTGACTTTCATACTAACGACAGTTACTACAACGAGTTTCATGACTGGGAAAATAAGTCCAATTAGGGTACTTATTTTTTCTTTTTTAATGCCATGCCAGACTTACTTTCCATAAAAGCAGATCAGCCAGACTGTTTTTAAAAATTATTTTTAAATACATATTTTCAGTTTATAACTTTTCAGGACTGGGAAAATAAGTCCAATTCGGGTACTTATTTTTTCTTTTTTAATGCCATGCCAGACTTACTTTCCATAGGCGCAGATCAGCCAGACCAATTTTTTACTGACTTTCATACTAACGACAGTTAGTACAACGAGTTTCATGACTGGGAAAATAAGTCCAATTAGGGTACTTATTTTTTCTTTTTTAATGCCATGCCAGACTTACTTTCCATAGGCGCAGATCAGCCAGACCAATTTTTTACTGACTTTCATACTAACGACAGTTAGTACAACGAGTTTCATGACTGGGAAAATAAGTCCAATTAGGGTACTTATTTTTTCTTTTTTAATGCCATGCCAGACTTACTTTCCATAAAAGCAGATCAGCCAGACTGTTTTTAAAAGTTATTTTTAAATACATATTTTCAGCTTATAAATTTTCAGGACTGGGAAAATAAGTCCAATTCGGGTACTTATTTTTTCTTTTTTAATGCCATGCCAGACTTACTTTCCATAGGCGCAGATCAGCCAGACCAATTTTTTACTGACTTTCATACTAACGACAGTTAGTACAACGAGTTTCATGACTGGGAAAATAAGTCCAATTAGGGTACTTATTTTTTCTTCTTTAATGCCATGCCAGACTTACTTTCCATAAAAGCAGATCAGCCAGACTCTTTTTAAAAATTATTTTGAAATACATATTTTCACCTTATAAATTTTCAGGACTGGGAAAATAAGTCCAATTAGGGTACTTATTTTTTCTTTTTTAATGCCATGCCAGACTTGCTTTCCATAGGCGCAGATCAGCCGGACCAATTTTTTACTGACTTTCATACTAACGACAGTTAGTACAACGAGTTTCATGACTGGGAAAATAAGTCCAATTAGGGTACTTATTTTTTCTTTTTTAATGCCATGCCAGACTTACTTTCCATAAAAGCAGATCAGCCAGACTGTTTTTAAAAGTTATTTTTAAATACATATTTTCAGCTTATAAATTTTCAGGACTGGGAAAATAAGTCCAATTCGGGTACTTATTTTTTCTTTTTTAATGCCATGCCAGACTTACTTTCCATAGGCGCAGATCAGCCAGACCAATTTTTTACTGACTTTCATACTAACGACAGTTAGTACAACGAGTTTCATGACTGGGAAAATAAGTCCAATTAGGGTACTTATTTTTTCTTTTTTAATGCCATGCCAGACTTACTTTCCATAAAAGCAGATCAGCCAGACTGTTTTTAAAAATTATTTTGAAATACATATTTTCACCTTATAAATTTTCAGGACTGGGAAAATAAGTCCAATTAGGGTACTTATTTTTTCTTTTTTAATGCCATGCCAGACTTACTTTCCATAGGCGCAGATCAGCCAGACCAATTTTTTACTGACTTTCATACTAACGACAGTTAGTACAACGAGTTTCATGACTGGGAAAATAAGTCCAATTAGGGTACTTATTTTTGCTTTTTTAATGCCATGCCAGACTTATTTCCATAAAAGCAGATCAGCCAGACTGTTTTTAAAAATTATTTTGAAATACATATTTTCACCTTATAAATTTTCAGGACTGGGAAAATAAGTCCAATTAGGATACTTATTTTTTCTTTTTTAATGCCATGCCAGACTTACTTTCCATAGGCGCAGATCAGCCAGACCAATTTTTTACTGACTTTCATACTAACGACAGTTAGTACAACGAGTTTCATGACTGGGAAAATAAGTCCAATTAGGGTACTTATTTTTTCTTTTTTAATGCCATGCCAGACTTACTTTCCATAAAAGCAGATCAGCCAGACTGTTTTTAAAAATTATTTTTAAATACATATTTTCAGCTTATAAATTTTCAGGACTGGGAAAATAAGTCCAATTCGGGTACTTATTTTTTCTTTTTTAATGCCGTGCCAGACTTACTTTCCATAGGCGCAGATCAGCCAGACCAATTTTTTACTGACTTTCATACTAACGACAGTTAGTACAACAAGTTTCATGACTGGGAAAATAAGTCCAATTAGGGTACTTATTTTTTCTTTTTTAATGCCATGCCAGACTTACTTTCCATAAAAGCAGATCAGCCAGACTGTTTTTAAAAATTATTTTGAAATACATATTTTCACCTTATAAATTTTCAGGACTGGGAAAATAAGTCCAATTAGGGTACTTATTTTTTCTTTTTTAATGCCATGCCAGACTTACTTTCCATAGGCGCAGATCAGCCAGACCAATTTTTTACTGACTTTCATACTAACGACAGTTAGTACAACGAGTTTCATGACTGGGAAAATAAGTCCAATTAGGGTACTTATTTTTTCTTTTTTAATGCCATGCCAGACTTACTTTCCATAAAAGCAGATCAGCCAGACTGTTTTTAAAAATTATTTTGAAATACATATTTTCACCTTATAAATTTTCAGGACTGGGAAAATAAGTCCAATTAGGGTACTTATTTTTTCTTTTTTAATGCCATGCCAGACTTACTTTCCATAGGCGCAGATCAGCCAGACCAATTTTTTACTGACTTTCATACTAACGACAGTTAGTACAACGAGTTTCATGACTGGGAAAATAAGTCCAATTAGGGTACTTATTTTTTCTTTTTTAATGCCATGCCAGACTTACTTTCCATAAAAGCAGATCAGCCAGACTGTTTTTAAAAATTATTTTGAAATACATATTTTCACCTTATAAATTTTCAGGACTGGGAAAATAAGTCCAATTAGGGTACTTATTTTTTCTTTTTTAATGCCATGCCAGACTTACTTTCCATAGGCGCAGATCAGCCAGACCAATTTTTTACTGACTTTCATACTAACGACAGTTAGTACAACGAGTTTCATGACTGGGAAAATAAGTCCAATTAGGGTACTTATTTTTTCTTTTTTAATGCCATGCCAGACTTACTTTCCATAAAAGCAGATCAGCCAGACTGTTTTTAAAAATTATTTTTAAATACATATTTTCAGCTTATAAATTTTCAGGACTGGGAAAATAAGTCCAATTCGGGTACTTATTTTTTCTTTTTTAATGCCATGCCAGACTTACTTTCCATAGGCGCAGATCAGCCAGACCAATTTTTTACTGACTTTCATACTAACGACAGTTAGTACGAGTTTCATGACTTGGAAAATAAGTACCCTTAGGTCACTAACCTAACTTATCGATTCCATCGGAAATCAATAGCCAGACCTGCAAATCTTTAAAAAGCACCATTAACTATATCAAAATAACCCAAAATACTGACTGGGAAAATAAGTACCGAAAAAATTTCACTGCCTCCCCGACTATATGTATGCTGTTCTAAAATCTTATCTAACCGACCGCCACTTTGTTGTTAAACACGAAGAAGCAATTAGTGATTTATATCCTATTCACTCCCGAGTGCCTCAGGGCAGTATCCTTGGTCCGGTACGGTATTCGCTTTACACGGCAGATCTTCCTTTGACCAGATTAACGACAACCGCATCAAGAAACCTTCAATTACATTTAAATTAATTTCAAGACTAGTTGCGGAAATGGCGTATCAGAGCTAACGAAAGCAAATCTGTTCACGTAACATTTACTTTGAAACATGATACTTGTCCTCCTGTTATACTAAATGGTAATCAAATACCCCAATCAGAAGACGCTAAATATCTAGGAATTCATTTGGATCGACGACTGACTTGGCGCAAACACATCTTTATGAAACAAAAACAGTTAGGCCTCAAATTTAGACAAATGTACTGGCTCTTTGGCAGAAATTTTGAACTGACAGAAGAAAATAAACTTGTGTTGTATAAGGCAATTTTAAAACCGGTTTGGACTTACGAAATACCTCTGTGGGGGACAGCTAGTGCTTCCAATCTAGAAATATTGCAACGCTTCCAGAATAAAGTCCTTCGATCGATAGTGAACGCTCCGTGGTATGTGCCAAACATAGTGCTACATAATGACTAGAAAATAGCAACAGTGCGTGAAGAAATAACACCGTGTAGTGTACGATACAGAGACAAACTAGTGGCGCACCCCAATGATCTTGCATCCAATTTATTAGACAATGATGACGACAACAGATGGCTGAAACGTTTTAAGCCATCAGATTTACCTACTCGATTTAATTAATTACTTTCTCTATGTACATTAAAACTGTTTTAGTTATATACAAAATTGAGGTTGTCTGATGGGACATCCTTCACATGTCATGTAGGTATTTTCCTGTGCATACCATGTACTTGTAGGCTGTTACTTTCCGGACTGATTGTACACATTCTTGGAGTTAATAAAAAAAAATTGCTAGCGGCTATGAGTGGGAAACTCACGTAGGAAGTGAGACAGACAACCAACTCTTCAATGTATAATGGTGAGTTGTGCGGAGCGCGAAGTGGTCAAGTCAGTGAACTCTAACGTAACGTCATTGAGTTCACTGGGTCAAGTTTAAAATTCGCTTTTAAAGGCGGAGTTCGAATTCTCACGTATGCGCACGAGACGCGTTATACTCTAAGTGAAACTATGTCGGCGCCGTAATGTTTTCGGGCGTTCCGAGGCCCTACTAGCAATATATGTATAATACATATATGGTTGACACTGACAATTCTAATTAATAAATGTCATCAAAAGTCATTATTCAAATCTGAAAAATGCCGGCACATATTGGAAATACGGATAGTCCTGGTTTTTTTGATCGCGACGCATTTTGAAAATTAGGTAAAAATAAATATTCCGGTTTTTTTGGCCAAGCCTGTAGCTATTCTTAACACCACCATGCCATGAGCATGAAGTAAAGTGATTAGTTCAAATAAAATTCAAAAGAGCTACTATAATATACAGGGAGTCTTCGAACATGATACTCATCATTAACCAGGATTTGTCTGAATTATTTTAAGAGAAACATTTTCTACAAACAGATATTGCACCTGTTTGTATCGCAAATGAGCGTCAATATTAATCCTAGAGCCACAAGGAGATTAAATTTAATACAAACCACTCGGTGGTTTCATATGAGACCCACTTTAAGTGTTTTGTATAATAAGGGAATTGGGACTATACTTGAGTGGAAAGAAAATGCTACATTTGAGGCTCAATAGTACAATATTATATTAACAACTGCATTACAAAAATAATAGTACTTTATTATACAAGACGATAAAGTTAAATTTTATCCACGAGTGAATCGTTTAACGTCGAGACGTTAATGATTCAAGAGTGAATAGAAATAACTTTATCGTCGTGTATAATACAATATTTTTTTCTATAGCAAGAACTTTAACAATTTCAAAAGAAAATAATGACAGTCAATCACATTTCAAAATGTCAGTAGCTAGATTGGGTTGCTACGATAATACGAAACTGTCATATTTAATTTAAACAAAAGTTAGAAAATTAAATTACTTTATCTATCCTTGATGTTAAAGTGCTACTTTATCTACCCTTGCTGTTAAAGTAAAACTTGACCTTTTGTTTTGAGTTGATAAAAGCACACTTTAACATGTGCTATAGAAAAAAATATTTTTTTTAGGGCCGACCATGAAACTTGTAGCACCTGACGAATTTTCACTGCAACCCAAATGACAAATGTCATTACATTCTAGATGGCTATATTTCTTATAAAGCAAAAACAGATGAGCTTAGGTATTGTCACACAAACTACAAATTGTCATTTTGACAAGTTGGTGTTTTCAAAATTAGTTATCGCAAAGGTAAAATTATGTTTACAAATAAAGAAATAACATATATGATAATAATATTTGGAGAAGCCCACAAAAATGCAAGTACTGCTCGCACTTTATACATTCAGTGTTATCATAATCGCAATATCAGTTTTTGCATCACAATAAAACAGACAGAATAGGTTACAATGACATCTGCAATTTGGTTTGCATTTAAAATTCGTCAGGAGCTACAAGTTTTGTGGCCCGCCCTGTATATTGACATGGTTCAGGCTCCACGTTGTGTTACCTATGAGTATATGTTTATAATTACATTTTAGTCAATTTAAATTGCGCTATTTATTTAATTTGGATATTTAAAATTATTTTTTCACTATCTGCCTTGCTAGTGATCCTTACACTAACTGCTTTCCTTTCGCGTGCATCAAACCCCGACGGCTAGAAGCCCGAGTCGCTCGGTGCTGCTCGTGAATGGAACGCGATTCAGCGGCTTAGCGCACATCTAGCGCGCACCAAAAGTTTCACAAACAGTCACATAACCTTAAAACGTTATTTTGAGACATTTTTATTTCGTAGATCATAATGTCACATATGTTGGACACGGAAGTTATTTTAAAGGTAGCAATGTATTTTATGCCACTTATAGATATCCTTAAATTAATATAATTTTTTATAAGGAACTGCTGAAACCATCTTTTACTACTACATTTTCTGATTCTGAATCAACAAGTTCGATCTGTTCTTTATCCGAAGACGAAATGGAACCTGTGAAACGAAGAAAACTGGTCAGAATAAACAGATTTGTTGAGTATGTCATTAGTAATTATAGTAGGAAAGAATTTAAACTACATTTTCGTATGGCTCGCACAACTGCAAATAAAGTAATAGGTAAGTATGCTTTACATAACATATATATTGTATTAACAAACATTAAATTTAAACTGGTATTTTTTTTTCAGATTTACTTGAAAGATCAGGCTTTCTTCCTTCTCAAGCTGATGGCAGAGAAAAAATTTCTTATGAAAAAGTTTTCCTTATCACCTTATGGTATCTGAGCAATCGAGAAACTTTTAGACAAATTTCTGATAGATTCAATGTCACTTTCAGTTCTGCGCATAGGTGTTTAAGGAGAGTATTAAAATTTTTACTTTCAATTAGAGCAAACATTATAAAATGGCCTACCGGAAATGCAATGGAAGATATAAAGAGTGGTTTTCGTAAGAGAAAAGGCATTGACAACGTTGTCGGAGCTATTGATGGTAGCCACATAGAAATTCCTAAACCTGCAAATAACCAGGATGCCTATATAAATAGAAAAGGCTATCATAGCTTGCTTTTGCAAGGGATTGTCAACCACAATAGAAATTTTTTAGATATTTTTTGTGGCAAGGCAGGATCTATGCATGATGCTAGGCTTTTAAAGAAGTCTAGCTTTTACGCTAATATGATCAAAAACAGAAATTTTTTAGGGAATAGCTTTATACTAGGAGATTTAGCTTACCCAAATTTGCATTGGTTAGCGACGCCCTTCAAAAATTATGGAGAATTAACGAGAGAACACAAAACCTTTAATTACAGAGTTTCAGCAACCAGAGTTGTCGTTGAAAATGCATTTGCATTATTGAAAGGGCGAATTAGAAGACTCAGAAAATTAGATAATATAGACATGTATCTATGTACAGAAATCATTATATCAGGTTCCGTGTTACACAACATCTGTATTGATGAAAATGATTTAATAGAAGCAGACTCTGAAGATTACAACCAACCAGAACATGTGCCTTTTGAAACAAATTTAAATATAAATATAGCCCAACGAAGGAATAGGCAACAACAAGTGTTTAATGAAATATTTAATTTGGAATGATTTGTTAGTTAATTACTTTTTTAATGTAAGACTTCTTTTTGTATATTTTAACATACGCACATTCTATTGCCTAAATGTCTTTTATTTCTCTTATTTCTTCTGTGCTGAACAGTAACCAAAACTCGCTGAAATTCATTTTCATTTTTTATTATAACCAAAAATATTGCAACACTTTAAAAACTTATAGTATACTGAAAAATTAATAACTAACTTAGTTATATAAAATTTAACAAATTCAAAATCCTAACAATTACAAAAAAAATTAACATTCCTATAGCTAAAAGTTCTGTTCATGCACAAAGATGAAGGCTTCATTTCAAAAATAAACTTTCTTAGCACAATTAAATTAATATCAGAATTAATTTTTTGAAGCATGAACATACCTTAAATAAGGAACAAATACCCATAATATATATACAATTTAGTGTTTTATTGCACTTTGTATTCGCAAATACTTTTCAAGAAGATTTAGCTTTCTTCTTTCAATATCGATCTTCTCCTTCTCCAGCTGCATTTTTTCTTCGTGTCGTTTTTGACGTTTCTCGTACTCTTCATTTTTGGCTTGTATGTACTCCCTTTTCAGTCTTTTCTCAGTGACTCTCACAGGTTTCATTTCGCTCCTTTTCATAGGAGTTCCTCCTAGACATTCGTTTTCAGGGTCATTTATATTATTAATCACAGATTCTTCAGTCATGGATGTGTTCGTGTCGACACTGCTCTCCAAATTAAAATCTTGCGAGTTTATCGAATGATCGCACGAATTGCTTAGTTTACTACCAAATAACTCATCCATTGCATTAAAAAAATGAAAACGGGATGGTGCAGTCCCTGTTCGTGTTTTATTGTCTTTGACATTTTTGTAGCTTTTTACCAAACTCTTCCATTTATTCTGGACCATTATTGTGTTAACTTCGTACCCAACACTAGCAAGATCGTTTACTATGTTTTCGTAAACATGCTTCCTTTTTTTCGGATGTCCCAAATCTTCATAGTGGTTGGTCATCGATCTTATTAACTCCGTGACTTGATCGTACATCCATGTGTATACTGTTTTCACATTTTCATGTTGATAGGCTTCTTCGCCAGTCTGTTGTGGCTCCATGAATTCAATATCAGTATCTTCTATTGCTGCTATTTCACCATGTTCTCTACCTCTCAGTTGTTCCAACACAATGTCAGTCATTTTTGCTTGGCCATCATCAGTATGCTTCCGACTAGCTGTACATTTCGCATGGAAAAGCAAAGACTGCGCGAACATTTTATCTAAAGACAATAATAAGAAATTAAAAGTTTTACTAGGTTAGGTAACAAACGACTTCGGGATTGGACCGTGTCATGATTGAGATCGAAGAACTCAACGTTTCGCCCGCTTTCGTAAGGGGCTTCATCAGGAGGAAAAAAACAAAAGAACACGGTAACTCAACGTGTTAACCACGCCAGAGGCGAGTTTCGCCTTTGACATGGTTCACACGTTGAGTTACCGTGCTCTTCTGTCCCTTCCCTTTGCAAAGAGTTTCGCCTCTGGCGTGGTTAACAAGTTGAGTTACCGTGCTCTTTTGCTTTTTTCCTCCTGATGAAGCCCCTTACGAAAGTGGGCGAAACGTTGAGTTCTTCGGTCTCAATCATGACACGGTCCAATCCCGGAAGTCGTTTGTTACTTAATGACAATGGCCGTGAAAGCCTCAAAAATCATCTAGGTTAGGTATTCTAAAAACTAGGTAGGTACCCACCTTTTAATGCTCTATCATGATCTTCAACACTAACTTGTACATTATACGTTTTATTATTTAATGAATCAAAAAGTTGTAAATTTTTTAATGACATTTTTTGAGGAGGGGGAAATAAGCCGAGAGCGACTCCGAGGTTAAACGCCCTTGTGAAAGGAACGAGGTGCGCGAGAGTTTGGAGTTGCTCCGAGCTGCTCCCATAGATGAAAGGAAAGTTCCTACTGTCTGATTTGAGGGATGTAAGAAACATTTACAAAAATTTTTACTGTTTCCATGACAATGTACAGCTGATTGCAAATAAAACTAGGACAGCTAATATGTAATATGCAATAAGATGTTACAATAAAATATTAAATACTTGTAATTATGTTGTTTTTTCTTATGCTTCTATTTTTAATAATATTTTATCTAGTCACCTACGGAAATATAAGTTAGAGCTAGTTTCACACGTTATTAAAAACCCAGAAAGTAGTCTCAAGACTTGTCCCAGTTTTATTTGCAATCAGCTGTACTTACTTCCCTTCAGAAGTGAATTACTTACATCCCGCATTTACTATAACTGACGAGATGCCATGTTTGCTATTTGATTAACATGAAGAAAACCATTACCCATTTTTAATCAGAATACAAGCACAAAGCTCACAAAACAGCACTCGCAATCGTATTCACGCATTTTTCACAGTGCATTTATAACTGTCAAACAAAACATCTACTATCAAGGCCGTAGCCAGGAATTCACTTGGGGGGGGGGGGTCGAGCTCTTAACAATACATTACATTTCGAAAGAGTCGAAAATTTTTTAGGTGTAAAACGGTGGGTTGGGTAGGTCATTTCAAGGGGCTTTGAATCCCTCTCCCCCCCCGTGCCTACGGCCTTGGCTACTATAACTTAGAAACTGTAGTAATTTTACGCTATTACCATTTATTTTACATAAGGAAATATTGGTAGTGAAAAAAAAATATGCACTTTACACAGGATGTAGGAAGATTTACAGTACCTCGCACCTTGCTACCCTTGTTCGCTTTGCTTACTCGGGCATCAAACGGTCCTCGGTAGTGTAAATCTTACCTATATCCTTTGTAAAGTAATATACTATTCCTTTTGGCTAGCTCATGTGAATGCACTTGACTGAAAATCAGGGTGAATTCCTTTTATCTAGAGTGCTTATTCTCTATCTATTTTTATTCCCAATTGTTGAATCACGTCGATCCCCAATACAATATCTACACTCAGAGCATTTACTATGAACAATCTAACACTTTCCCATTTATTAATAATTATTTTAATATTTAACATTCCGTTGGTAGTTGAGATTTTTCTTTTAGTTGCAGATAACAAATCTATCTTATTAACTTTAATTACGTTTTTATGTAAGACAATGAAATGTTTTAGAACTATTTCCTCTTTTATTAAAGAAGCCATTGCACCACAATCAATTAATGCTGAATATTTGCAATTGTTTAAATGGACTTTTATGAATGGCAAAGATGAAATTTGATTTTCTTCCTCATCTTCTTCTAATAAAAATTTTCCATTATTCTTAAAAGGAGTGGTAAAATACGTGAGGTTCTTAACTAAATTAATTAAAATTTAAGTGTTTTTATCTGAGGGTTTTTCATAAATCTCAGCTACTTCTATCCTGTTTTCTTGTATCGGCCTATCATATTCTCGCTTATATACAGTGTTTATGTATTGGCGTTTAGGGTATTTATTTCTCAAATCTTCTTGATTCTTTTTTATTTCATACTTGTCATCAATCATATCATGGTACCTTTTACGTTCATAATTATTCTCATTTTTATTCTGGTTATTCCTATCATAATTATTATTATAGTTTCTTTTATAATTGTTGTAATTATTCCTATTTAAATTGTTACCGTTGTATTGAATATTTCTCCATCTATCAAAACTTTTATTATAATTATAAGCATTAAAATTCCTATAACCTTGTCTAATATTATTGTAATTTTTCCTGCCAAAATCAAATCTATTTTGTTGGATATCTTCAAATTTTGTCTTACTAAAATTTTGAAACTCTGTTCCTTCCTTTCTACTGTTATCCCGATTATTGTTGTAAATTGCCATGTCATAATTCCTTACTATTTCTAATATCCCGATTATTGTTGTAAATTGCCATGTCATAATTCCTTACTATTTCTAAGAAGTCTTTCATAGTTCGTATATTCGGTACTGCTACAGCTATATTTATTTCTCCTTCGAAATTTCTGGACAAATGTTGCACAATTTCCTCTTCTGCTAACTTGTAAAATCATTTTTAATTCCCTTCGTTTCGCTTAGTTATTTCCGCCCCTTCTAGCCCTTTTCCGATTTATTTAAGCCCAAATTTGGTAATGTTATCAAACCTTTACTCTGTCAGATATTTATTTCCGCGCAGGTCGTTATGAACACTGCAGTTCAGTGATATTCGCCGAATTTCATTTATGAATTTATCCTTTGTTCCATTCTGCAAACAATACAGTTTAGCTTCTCGATTTCCTAGTATTCATTGTTGTTCGATACATTCAAGCTCCTTGGAAACGCTTAACTAGCTTTCGATTATTGTCCTATATGTTTTGTTCTTTCTGCAACGATTGTAGTGACGTAGTCCGTTATCGCTTCTTTATTGCTTCCGTGGCGACAGGTTGGCGCTTTGGAAAGCTTGTGGGCTTCCCCGAGTTATTTAGTCATATTTCGTTCAGTGGTGCAATCCTTCGAGATTGTGCAACAGAAAATTCAGCCTGTCGTTGCAGGAGTGAGATGCATTTTGGGATACGTTAGCTACCATCGAACTGCCTGGGTTTTTCAAAGGCAATTCTCCCCGTGCTCTGATGTGCATGATTCTTCGCCTCCGGCCGAGTCGCTTCGCGGCCGGAGGGCTCGTTCGCTCTTTAAAAAAAGTTCTGCCCCAGTCGTCATAGCAGAAAGTTCGTTGGAATTTGAGTGCTAGGCGGCGAGTGGTTTGTGCGATGTTTTAGGACAACGTAATTTTTCTGGGCGAGGCGTCCTTGTATCCGTCAGTTTCTGCTCACTGGATCGTGAGAGAAACAATTTGCACCTGTTGCACATTAAATGAAGACGCTCTTACTAAGCCTGAGTGGATTGTTCTCGTGTTATTGTGAGAAGTTTTGCACTTGCAAATCCAGTTCATGTCGTGCCTAAGGAAACTTGGAGGAATTTTTGACCTCTGCTGGTCGCCGCCTTCATCTATCAAACACTTGGTTGCACCTTTTTCCGCTGTCCCTGTTCCGGCCGAATTTTTGCACAACCCCTTTCTACGCCGTGGATGCTTGCACCGCCGCCTCTAGCCGCCGTCAAGCTGCTGTAGGACCCTGCCATATTAACATCTCCGCCCTGCCTGTATGCCGAAAGAGAAGCATGATTTGGCTAAAGGTAGAATGATTTTGCTTGTTGTATTTCGTTGTGTGTACCGCGAAAGTGCTCCGAATATATGGTGTGCGTCGCGTTTTGTTTGGAACATTGCGCATGCTAACTTCCAGAGGAAACCTTGTTTTATTTGTGTATGTTGGGAAACATCCCTGCCGCCTATTTTGTTGTAAACTAGCTGGTAAAATAATCTTTTGGCTGGGATCCCCATATTTTCAGTTAGGGTGTACCGAATAACTATTTGTTTTGTAATAAACCCGGACTTATTTCGTTGTCTTACGAATAAATGTAAACCTATCAAATCAAGTCTAGTTTCTTTGATGTAATATGAAACTACCGGTTTTCAACCAGTGGCGGCGAGTGTTGAAGGTAATTTATTGTCAAAGCATGTTTCCTCGTTGATCAAGCCCCTAGAATATTGGCTTAGATTAGAGCTTTAAATTTTCAGGAGGGTGGCAGGTGAGTCATTTAATTTTGAGGCCGCCCTGTTTGAACTCGCAGACTTGGGGGAGCTTGGCGGACGACGCTGGGGTGGATTGCAGCAAACCCGTTGGACTTTTGCATAGCTTTCGTGAACTTTCTTGCTCTTGTCGCGAAAGCAAGTAAGTCTCCAAAGCGAGTGGCGCCTCGAGCAATATCTTTGACGTGCCGAAGTTCTGGGGGTTTTGAGCAAGAGTAAAGGGTAAGTCCCTGTCGGTTTCATTAAGCCATTGAACCCCGCCTTTCCGATCGAGCTAGACCGAGGGTAAAAAAAACACTTCCACCTGTTTCGAGACATTTTCGATCTGTGTTATTTCGGAGACCGGAGAACCCTTTACTCTTTCCCCCGAATTTGTACTTTAGTGTGTCCAATGTCGATTGAACTAAATTATCATGGAACAAGTTTTGGCGTAAGATGTCGCGTCTTATTAAATTTATGTATTAAATACATTTCCCTAAAACACCCTCTTTCGACATACTTTCCAGTCAATTCTGTTCTGATCTGTACCTGATGCGCGTTATTCCAATATTGTTCCATAAATAATTTTCTAAATTCCTGGTAATTATATTTAATTTTTATCATACTGTGCCACGCATCAGCATGATTTTTTAGGGTCATATTTATTATTTGCAATTTCTTATTGTCATTGTATATACCTCCCATTACATCATCTAATGTTGCTAAATAAGACATTGGTTGTTCCCCTATTCTTCCTTCAAAAATTGGCAATATTTCTGTTTGTATTCTCATGTTTATTTCTTGATTATTACTTAACTTTGTTGAACCACTCTGTAACATTTTTAACTGCTCTTCTACCTCCTTAATTTTCGTTGCATTTTTATCTTCTAATACATTAATATTATTTTCATTTCTACTAATTGCACCCTGAGTCTTTCTTCTCGTATAACCCTTCTACTCTGCTACTGATCACAATCGCTCCACTCAAAACCACGGTGAAGACCTCCACTGACAACCAAACTGTCAAACTGCCCACGATCAGGATCCGTATTAACCCAGGAAAAACTAGTTTGCCTCAGAAACCAACCCACACAGCTCCCTCACAGCATGGATCCAAACAGACCCCAGTAGTAGTTGTTTCTGTTCAATATTCAATCGAAACCATTGTCCGGAAGTGCGTCACATTTCAGCACCAAGAATTCCGACCAAGGATGAAACACCAGACCTCAATTGGCAAGCCCCATAAACATGTTCACTTTGCCAAAGACTTCCCTGCGACTCTCCTTCCGTGTAAATAGTTAGTTGTAATCCAACTCAATCGACGCACAATGTTAAATGTAATTCCACAATAAACTTAATTCAGTATTACTTTCTTTTTATTTTCTTCTGTAGATTAGCACTGCTTTAGTTAAATATTTTCAACATATTCTTTGTCTTCCTCCATTTACTATGCTCATCTTATTTTTAACATTTCCTTTTATTTCACCACGCGAATTTTGTATTAACTGCAACCCTTTTATACTCCAAACATTTTTAACTTAAAAAAAAGGATTTATTTTAATAATTTATAGTTACAAAAGTCGATTACATCTTTTCATTTTCAAATTTGTTATATCAATGGTAAAAACAAACTCCTTAACGATATTGCTTATTTTCTCCATCCAACACTCTATAAAAGCTTTATCTCGATAAAGTATTTGTCATCATTTTCAAATTTCATATTTAGATATTACATTAAGTTAGAATCCTTCTGTTGCTCAATCAGTCGCATATTATTAAATTATGTTGTTTTATTTCTTTATTAAAGGCATATTAATAATTTAAATAGCCAACTCATAGCCAAATTTATCTTTATAATTTGTAATTACTGTAATCTTTTAATCATATTTAAACTGATTTTTATACCCCTGTTTCAATATCGTAACAATATGTTAGGTATAAATAGATTACATTAATAAAATTTAAAAAAGAACGTTTATCTTCAGTCGTTACACATATAATATGGCAATGTTTGGCATGTAATTTTTTCTCTTCGCCAGTGCTTTTGAAATGTTTTTAGAAATTGGGATGGAGAAAATGATCTGATAATGTGTTTATATATACAGGGTGTTCGTAAATCGCTCGACAGTCCATAAATTCGTTAATAATAGATATATCAAAAAAGACCTTGTTTACGTAAACCAGTTTAAGCCAAGGCCTCCTATTGTTACGTAGTGATATACGACTTTGATTTTTTAAATGAATTTTAATTAGTGCTAAAAATAATTTATGATAGTTCGCTTAACTAAAATGTTTAAACTTATTATTTTTGCAGCCCATGCCTTTATGATCAGTGAAGGCAAATACCTTAATATAGTAATACAGGAAACTCGCCGCCCGTTTGCATTCGCGTAGGAGTGACACGCAAAACAACGCCATCTATACAGTCCGGCGTGGAGGTACGTCAAAATAACGAGCATTTTACCCATTCATCTATTACAATTTCTAACTAAAACACAAAACAATAAATAAGTTTAATGCTTTATAGTAATAATGTGAAAACTACTTAATTTCTTATTAATTTTCTTGTAATCCAGTGTCAAATTGGTTTTATGGTCGGATTTACCCACTTACTAAAACTTCTCTAATTTTATGTACCTTTGTATGTATTTCTTGTTTTGCATTGGGCGCATTCAGACGACACAACAGTTGTACAACTGTTGAGTGAAAGTTTCCTGAATGCGACCGCTCACTTAGCCGCTCAGTCGTAGCGGTCGCCATTTTATGTAGCGCATTTCAAAACCGCTCACTGATCAGAAACCGCTCAGTAAAATGGACGTGTTTACCGCGCAAAACAAATTTAAATAAAGATTATTAGGTAATTATTGTTAGATAGTATCTACATAATTACCTACTTTCCTACTACACTTTTTACTCTTTAATTTGTCTTACTAATCTCATCAAATAATGTTTACTCCTTCATTTGAACAAAATATAAAGATATTACACTTTAATTTGTTATTGATAGTATCATCGCTCATAATAGATTGGTTTATTCGGAAATTCGAATAAAAATGTAAATACATTATTTATTTCACGTATTACATTTGATTTGTAACCCTTAACACAAAAACAAAACATTCAGCTGTATTTATAGGTTAAAATAAACAACTTTGACAGTTGGCTCAACGTAAATTGAAAAAGGCCATTCAGCAAACCTGCATCGCTCAAACTGAGCGCTTGATCAGCGCTCACTCAAAGGTTGTGTCGTCTGAATGCGCCCATTGTTTTGTCTGAGGCCAAAGTTTAAGAAGTACCTAATTATGAATACATTTAATAACAATAATACTTACCTTAGTACTTACGAATTATGAATAGAAAACAGTAAGTAAATAAAAGTAGGGTGCATATGATGTTCTCTGAATGTCATTTTTTGGCAGTGGTCTATTATGATATGTTTTTCGGACTTTTTTCACTTTCTAGGGTGTGATCACACCCTAGACAGTGGAAAAAGTCCGAAAAACATACCATAGGGTGCATATGCTTGCATACTAATTTATTCATGCAATATTTTTTTTTTTGCCTTGTTATTTCTCACAGTGGCATTATAACACCCATACACAGCGCATATGCCGCCAGACATTATGTTTTCCAACGTTTTTCTCTTAATAAAAGCACATTAATCATGCACAAACACTGACACTTGACACTTTTTAACACTCTTTATCCCAACGCGGCGCTGTCGTCACCTGCGACTCGTTTAAAACGTGAGTTTCCTGTATTAATATGTTAAGGTATTTGGTGAAGGTACCTACTCAGACGCTGGACTTTCTAATATAACACCTACACAAATATTCACGTAAATGTAAACTTTAGGGTAACGGGCGATTAGCGTAGCGGTGTGGTTTTACGGTTAAAATTTGCAGTTAAAATTCAAGTTCTGTTTTCTAAAACTAATTATTACTACCTTAAATATATTTACAAATCGTAATGTCATAGAGACATAGAGAGATGGAAATTTCAATTTATCTAGTTCCTATATAGTTAAACGAATGCTAGACCTATTTACATATACTGTTATAAAAAAGAATTTTAGTCAGCTCATGGTCCAACAAGTTCGCAAATTCGAATTATGATACCTTGACAAAGACATTGAAATGAAAGCTTGATAAGGATCTAACAATGCGTGAGATAAAGGCAACAACAAAATAACGTCCTAGCAAAGCAAACCTAACAAAGAGAAGATAGAAAAAGTTACTGGTGGTCGGTAAACAGTATGGGTGGACTGAAAGGATGGAAATGGTAATCAGAGTATTGGCTATATTGTAATGGTCTTAGGCCCACGACTCGACTCTGGTAGCAGTGCAAATTAATGAACATTTCAATAAGCACAGAGTTGGGGTGTTTTATGTAACTGCAATGAGTTTAAGGTTCAAACGATAAATGCATTGGTAAAGAGATGCCAGTAATAATAAAGTAATTAAGTAAGTAACGCAAAAGGCAAGCTTGTTTTTCACAGGGGTCGAGGTTGACTTGCAAATAAATTAAATAATAGGTTTGTGCATAATAAATAGCCGAACCGAAAGAAATTAATAGTCACAAAAGGTTTGCTATGTGCAAGTAAAAGAAGCATAGTTTCAATGAAGTTAGTCAGTGAAATTGGTGAGGATTCTAAAAAGGTAAAGAAGCCAGAATAAGATAACAATACATTGCAAAAGAGCAATCTGAAAAAGCAGGCAAGTGGACATGAGAAGGCAATTAGAAAAGCAGGCAACAGAATATGAAGAAAGCAATTGAGAAGCAAGGAACTCTTAAAATAATCAGTGCGTTGAACGGTTGTGAAAAGCAGAGCAAATAATATAACGTGTTTGTGTGTGTGGCGCAAATAAACGATTTTTAAATTTAAGAAACAGACAATAAATTTAGTTTGTAAGAAATTTGAAGATTTAAAATTATGTAATCAAACTTATTTCCATTATGTACTTAAAGTAACCAAAACTTATTTCCGTTTGTATTGTAACCATAGCGATAGATTCTAATTTGTCTTAATAACGGAAGAGAACAAATGAAATAAATTATTGATTGACAGCGCAAATTTGTGCTAAATTAAAAATACTGTTTTAACATAGAATAAAGTGTTATATCAATATGAAAAGTACCCAGTTTGATTCTACACATCTCCGAGCCCCAGCACAAGTGTTTGTGACCAGATCCAGGGCATAAGAATAAAAATTTTCATTTGCATCCGATTGTGTGTTCGGGAGCGAGGCACCTCTAGTTTCCGATCATCGACTGCAACCCAAATTCTAATCTGAGCCAAGAGATCAACGTTCCAGGGCGTACTGCAGCTCGGTAACAACGTCTCCAGGAGATTTGACTTCAAGGGGGCCAGTAGCAGCGACAATATTCCAATGGCGTCATCTCGAAGACCCGAAGCAGTTCAGCCGATAATAAGGTACCAATTTTGACTATAAAATATCTGTGTTAGTGCCGGGAAATTTATGTGCGTGCGAGATCAGATCTTACTTAACAAGATTCGAGCATTTCTACGGCTACAGCGAAGGCGCATTTAGAATTATCAGCGAGGCGTCCCATATTTGAGGTTATGCGAAGGTAAAACAATTGCAAAATTTCCGGCCGCGTCCATATGACGGTACGAAATAAATTAATTCCTGAAACAAAAGCTGTTAATTACCGCCAAAGTGCAAAGATTTAAATATTAATCGTACGAATTCTCATAATTACACTGGTTTTAAACGTCAAATACCGCAGACAAGCACACTCACTCCGTTTTGTAGGTTTTTTTGATTGTATTGCAAACATTTAGCTACCGCTCATTGAAACTAAATGCGGCTAAAGGAGCTGTATCAGAAAATTTGTAATTTCTCAATCAACTAGGAACCCACCTGAGTTAAGGGGCTTGTTGTTCTACTTGAGCTAGCGTTTTATTATAATAAATTGCAGATAAATAAAATATTAAAAGGGCATATAACCATTTATTTTGGGCAGTAAGTAAGTACAGCTCACATTTTAACCAAACTAAGAATTTAATAACAGGCAAAGTTCCGTACACAGTAAAATATTAAACAGAGAATTGTGCATATTGGACTTTGCTCTAACTTACAATTTAATTAATTAAAACCAAGTCATTAGAGAGCATCCATTGCAATATAAATACAACATTTGCATTCAAATTTAATACTTCCATACTTGCTTTCGAATTATGTCAGAGGTAAATAGCTTATTACTGTAATATTTACAAAACGCTCTGAAAATTAAAGTTTTTTTTCTTCTTGCGTTTAAATTATTCCAACGTCTCATGTAAAGGGATACAGGGGAACTCATCACCAATCCTAATCTGCAATAAAATAAACAGGCCAACTCATCACCGCTAATAGCAGGTCATTTCAAAACCATCTTTTAGGGATAGGTGAATTCACCACCAACCACCAGTTTTGATATAATCCCTCGTCTAATGGGTCTATTAAGTACCTACAGCAATTAAGTCCTGGCGTTTTTGCACTGCCTGATTGGAATTTTGTTGTAGAGAAAATTTAGCGGGCGGCTCATTTTACCCTATTATTAAGGAAATCTCATCTATATTGTAATGGTATAATATACTCCACCACACCACGTTAATATTAATAATTTATTATTTAAGAATTTTCAAATATTGAACTGATTAAAAATCAGATGGTTCTAATTTTATTGCTTCAAATTAAATTGTATTATGCCCTCTCTTTTTTGTTAGCTCCGGTAAAGATTCAACTCTCATCAAAGGATGGCTTCATGACAATTTCAATATTAATTTACTTAAAACGGCACGCCACTGCGTTGCCATTCGATTTTACTACGCAGCCGCGCAACTATGAACTGGTATCAAATGTACAAAGAGGCTCCTAACCTCGCATAACATGTCGTTTGATTTGCAAATTTTAACTGTTGTGAACGTTAAATCAGGTAAATATTTAATTAATCTTATTTTGGCGGTTCTAACTTCTTTTGTTTTAGCCAAAACCGGACCTTGATTGTTAACCCGACGCCGCTTGGGTAGATTGCATTTGTTTGGACACTTAACCTCACAATTTGGCTTTTAATTATAATTTCTGGCAAAATAATTTTGCTATCGGCTTGGATACGCCTGGCATCTGTTGCTTTTGACGTTATCTCGCTGGTACGGAAATTTCCGGTTCCTCAAGTAATTATTTAGGTTTTTACAATACCTTTATTGTTTTTGTGAACATTGGCTTCCTCGGACGGGCGCCTGAATTGAAATTCCTCTGGAACTCGCCGCTGTACCGGGTGTTGGGTGTTGCTGGTCTCGCTGCTGCTGGTCCCCACGATGCTCTGCAACGTCAACACGGTCCTGGTTACCCTTGGTTTAGCTGCTGTCGACTCTCGTAGCTGCCTCGTCGGAGACGATCCCAATATCGGACACTTCCACTTGGTGATAAACTTTTTGTCGTAGAAAACGTTGCCCACACTTATACATGAACTCAAAATTGCGCTTATCACTGTGGTATAATTTGTTTTCACGTAAGTTAATGGTAAATAGGAAAAATCTTCAATTAAACTCAGAGCAAATTTAGGTGTAACATCAAATAATTTATTCAACTGTTTCTTTCCTCAATGGTTATAAACAATTGCCTATCTACTAATAAATTTACAAAAACCGGATATTAACTTAGTTCAAATACAGTACATTTTATCTTAATTATTATTAACAGTAATTAAAACTACACAACTCTTATAAACTAAATTATTGTGCACATTGGTTCAGCCTTTAAATTGTTTATTGGCGCACTGCACTTTTTATTAAATGTTCTTATTGTTTATTCACGTATGTTTATTGTTTCACTTCCTTTTAGAATGTTTGAATCTCATATTTGCTTTTTACCAATTTTTTAAACAACACTTAACTGTCTATTTTTCCTGCATATTTTGCCAAGTAGAAATAAGGACTTGGTAATTTCTTCTTATAGTTATTAATTTGCCTTATTCATTTGCTCTATTGCAAAATTATCATTCCTTCGCCACATATCTTTTTATAATCGTTCACAACATGTATTTTAAATTGGCTAACATGAATTCTATGTTTCATACCTGCACATAGCAAACCTCATTGTGTTAATTTGATTACAGCCTGTAAATTAGTTAACTGAAAAATCGTTCGCTGTAACAATTCAACATTTATTCGCTGTTTAATTTTTCGCATCCACTGATCCAAAAAATTGTGTAATGAGTTATTAAATTTTAAAGTAATTTTAATTGTACGTTATATATTGCGGGATCATTTACCTTCGTCCGTAAAAACTAAAAGGACAATTTTTAATAAAAATAAATATTTTGTCTGTAGTTTTTAGAGCCTCTGGTATCTAAACAATTCATTTAATAATAATAGTCATACTAATACTAATCATTAAACTGGAAAGTAATGTTAATTTTTCTAAAGTGTATCTAATCCATAATTTTTGAGAATTGTCGGAGATCTGCTTGGAGGGATTTTGACCGAACGTCAAACGCATTCTACCGTAACCATTAATAGAATTGTTATTCATCGTGCAACTACTGAAAATGTTAATAAAATATACAAATGTAAGGCAATGATTGTTTTTAGTTGTGAAAGTCATGTTATGGCAATATTAATTCAGTCAACCTTAAATGGTTTTTCTTACTTCTAAGGAAAATGCTTGCAATATTTAAAAACGTAAAATTATGGATTAGATGCAATTTTTAAAGACGAACAAATTATATCTTTGCTATTTTGCTCTCAAATAGTTAGATGAGCCAATATTTGCAGCCGTTCAATTTTGCACGTTAAGAGCCTATAATTGAAATCTGAATCAACATCCTATATCATAAAATCGGTGGTCCGTTTGTTCGCCACCTCCTCCGAAGATACTGGACCAATTAAATTGTTTGATAGCTTACAATTTTTCTAATTTTTAGACTTAGATTATAGGCCGGTTTTTATTTTCAAAAAAGTACGAAAAAGTAAAGTAAAATTAAATTACGGTCGGTTGAAACAGCTGATATGGTACGTTCACAATAAACTCTTCAGCGCCGATTTCGACGCCAAATTTAAAAAAACAATTAAATCGTGTAATTTAAATTTTCATCTATCAACATTTTTGTATGTATAATAATAGGTAAGGTTGTATGTGTTTTTGATTGTGACATGTATCACCTTTTCCCACCGAAGCGTAGGCGATTCACTAAAAAAGTACGAAAAAGTAAAGTAAAATTAAATTATTGTTACGATTTATCTTCTGGGCTACTAAAAATTATACGCCGCTTCTTGTTTTAAGCATTTATTTCCAGCAATTTAACTTAACGATTTAACAAAGACACAACAACTATTAATACGGAACACAAATTATCTATACACTAACAGGAACTATTTCTAACAACAAATCCACTTTATTTACACACTACTTAAACACGAATGATTTATATGGCAAGCTTCGCGCACTTCAAAGCTAGATTCGGACTGTCCGTTCTTCCGCTGCACTTGTTTATATATCGCGGGGTGATTCCTTCTGGAGGCTTCGCGATATTACTCGAATATTCTAGAAATGCTGACGTGTCGTATCACCGAGCGGTCGCGGACAGCCTTCTAAAATGCTGATCGCGCACATTAATCACCGAGGTCGTTCTGGAATGACCTAGAAGGCTGACTAATCTGTCTGCACGCAGGCCGGCTCGAAGGTCGTTACATTATATTTAATCCTACTACTAAACCCTTAATGTTCATATACCATTATAGCAGCGCCTTATTCAACAAAGCATTGTTGGTTCAGTCGTAGAATGCTTGCCTGCCAAGCGGGCGGCCCGGGTTCGATTCCCGGCCGATGCATTCTTTTTTAATGTATATTAATGGATCTCTCTTAAATTAACGATGCGAAGCGTAGCTCGGGTGATTCACTAGTCTTGTATATGACAATATAAAAAAAATGGTTTTACAAATAATATTCAGCCACGCATTGATTTTAAAACTTATATACAATTCCCTATAGGAGATGGAAGACACTCGCACATTTGAGAACCGTTTTAAAAAGTATAATTGTTGGTTTTGAAGATATGACAGTTGAATCTTCTGATGCTGGTCGTATAATGGCACTTGCGATTATGAAGTCAGAAATTAATGACAGCGTCGATAGTTTAGCAATTGAAAATTCATGTAACAACGATAATAACAGCGAATTTAGCAATTCGAACTTCAATGAAGCAAATCTTGAGAATAGCAAAAATACTGAACATGAAAAACTGCTCTGCGAAAGAGAAGAAATTGCTGAAAAGCCTTTTGAACTTAGCGGCCGCCGATTTCATAGTTTTGAAATCAGCTGATATCAATGAAGCACGAAGGTACAATAACCAAAATCTTCAATATTATCCGTTAACTCTTCAAAGTGTGTTTATATTTTAGAATTTGGTTGCGGTTTCTTTGATATGCATGGTATTTCGGAGAAAATTGAAGGCCTAGTCAGTGTTTTGTCATTTAAATGCGCACTTTGTAACATTACATGAGTAACAAGGACTGGAGATCCAAATCACAATGTAAATTCGAACACATTAGCCGTTTTATGAGCGATATCAACCGGAATAAGGCAAAGTCAGCTATTTGAAATTGTTTGCAGCAATGGACATCCTAAACATCTCCAATAAAACCTATTCAAAATTGCATCTCTCATCTTCTGTCATCAGTCCTGTAAATGAACAGGTAATTAAAGCTGCTGGTGAAGAAGAGGTGAAGTTTGCCGCAAGTGCAGGAGATGGCAATCAAGACGTTGTTCCTATAGAATCGGTAATAGTCCACGGGCCATGGAGCAAGTGATCTTACGGAACAAATTATAATGCGTTATCTGGAGATGTGAGTATTACATAATACGTTGCTTATCAATAAGTACCTAAGTTAATCTTTACTAGAAAAGTACCCGTGCTTTGCATGGTTTTAATAGCGCTCAAAATGTCTGCCTGATTCTTGATGTATATGGTAAGAAGTCGAACTATCAACTAACTACCTGCAATAGTTACCGCTTAATGAGAATCTTTAGGAAATCAGATCTACCCTGGTTAACCCCTTTGGGGGGCGAGTTCCGACAAACCCTGGACATTTGTTGACCCGATCTGTGGCAGAAAATGCTCTGCCAAATTTCAACTTCTTACTTGCAGTAGTTCCCGCTTTGTGGCGACCTGTAGAAAAATACATCTACCCTATTTATACTTTTTGTAGAGCGAATTTCGAAAAATCCTGAAAATGGTTTGACCCGATCTGTAAAGCGAACTATTCTGGAATTTCAACTTCCTACGTGCAGTAAATACCGCGTAATAGCGATTTTTAGAAAAACAAATGTACCCCATTTAAACCCCTTGAGGAGCGAATTCCGAAAAACCTTGAAATTGATGTGACCCGATTTGCAAAAGGAACTAATGTGCCTAATTTCAACTTCCTAGGTTAGCGGTCTAGCGCATAAAACCGCGTCAATAAAAGCCATTTTTACCCCTTTTATGTCCCTTGCGATTTAAATTTCGGAAAACCATGTCTTAGTAGATGATGTCTGCAAACTTTATTGAAATATTCTGATTATCTATCAGATATAGCTTTTAAAAATTCTCTTATTTCTGTGATTACACTCTTGCGCGTTTAGTTACAGATTCCATGCGACCGGTTGATGTTTACTTTTTACGTTTTCAGTTTGTAGAAAAATCAGTACATATAATGATTCAAATTAGCACCAAATTCGATAACACTGTAATGTCCAGCAACCAGAAAAAGTAATTACAAATAATATTGTCCGTGCCATAATCTTCAACATTATTAGTACCTTCTCTATACTTTAAACTTATAATTAGTAAATAGTTGACTTATAAAATAAAGTTCAATATGACCGAGGTATTCACTATCGAGGGACATCAGATTTTTGTAATCTAACGGAGTGTTGATAGAAAAAACTGTAAGATTAATGCCAATAGTGAAGTCTTTCTAAACGTTTAAGTCGTTGATTATTTGTGCTACAATTTGCAAACGTATCTCACGATGGCGTTTCTGGGGTTTATACAAACAATATGAAACGGCTCGGAATAAGCAATTGCCATAATGTAATATTTGTACAATACCAAACATTAAATGACAGCAGCTGTCAGGCCGCTCGTGAGTAGTTTAAAAAGTTGGCATGCGGTGAATTATGGGGGCGCTGTAAGCGGATTTCCGATTTCAAGCACATGCAAATAAATATTTTAAATTTATGGTTTTAAAAATATTAAAACTATTAAAAAAATAAAGTGTTGGCTAATCTGCAGAGTGAAAGCTTCAATATAAAAAAGAGCATTTAAATCGTAACCAGAGCGGAAGAAAAATCAACTTTGTGTTTTATATATATATGAAATGGTATTCGGCCCTGCTCTGATTGCAGTGCGATGTAAAAAGTAAATTAAGCACAGAGTAGATATGTTGTATCCGGTCGCAATGTTAATATCATTATAATTATAATCCAGTAAATGCATTTGACAAATTTGAAATGCCTGTGTTCAAATAAATGAAGGAATTTAGAAACGCTAAAGAGACAGCCGGCTTTTCAGAGGGTTGGAATCTGAGTTTAAAGTAAAGTAATTATTATATTTGGCAGAATAGAGTGCCTAATAAAATCAAATTAACACAAAGAGGTTTGATACGTGCAGGTATGAAACATAGAATTCATGTTTATTTATTTATTTATTTATTTAATTCGCACTCAGCCAACAGCCGTTAGGCCAATTATAGGCGTCGCTGTGCAGTTATGAGGACTTCCAACCCCACTAATGTAAGGGAAGATAGACGGTCGGCCTTACCTTTTGGCGAAAGTTATATTAGTTATTTTGCCGGCTGGTAACTATCGGCCTAATTGGGCTAGCTCGCCGCCAGGGTCGCAGGGTTCCAGCTATGCTGAAAGAGAATACAAAAAAAAGAAAGGAGTGGGCGCCAGGTCCTAGACTCAGATCCAATTCCTTGTGCCGGACCTTACACAAGGTCGAGGATAAAAACCAGCAAGTCAAAAATAAACAAACCAACAACCAATGAATAGATCACAGCTTTATTTTAATATTGGTACTATAGTGCCAGAAATACCCACACACAAAAGCAAGTACAACAATAAATATATATCAAGGCAAGCTACGACAAAACAAACACTTTAAAATAATTAGTTGGGTGCGGCATAAGTAATTAAAATGTTATCACCCTGTAACGGCGTTTCGCGAATAGGAAAAAAAGCATTAACAATAATCTAGCTAAATAAATAAATAGTCTGCACGCATCCCGTGAGGCAGGGCGTGGCAGAAGAGAGCTATCCAAGCAATCAGCTGACGTCTAACCCCGAGTGCCAGCTCAAAATGACTATATTAGTACTCAAAATTTCTGCGAAGCGAAAACACTGACGAGTATATATGGCCATATAAATTCTAGGTAGTTTTCTATTGCAAAGACATCAAGTAAGTCAATGAACGCTCCAAAATCTACTTGAATATGCCCCTTTACATTGTTAAACATATTTAAAATCGCGCAAACAAATCACGGAAGCTTGAAATTGAACAAAAGGGTACCGCGTTCGGTTCCCTAGACACAGCCGTTAATTTAATACTAATAAGATTAAGTTTACGTACAAGCAAATGGCGGATACTAAACTACGTAATTTAAGGGTGAGTTTACCGCAGCCCCGGCCGGCTAACACGTCAAGAACGTACTACCGGGTAAGTAAATCAATCTAAACAAATAGCTAATTACGCAAATAAAGCACACAGAGCATAATACACAAAATACCATAATCAAAATTCTAAAAAGGCATATCTACAAACCAAATCGACAAACAATACATAAGTAACTAAATTGCTCTAAAAACCTCTCAGGTACCCACGGCACGTGGTGCAGAGCTGGTGGACGAAGTAACCAGGAGATGGCCTCGTAACGGGCAGCAGACGAGCTTCGATAGTTGCAATGAGGCGACCGCAGGGGATGAGCGGCACGCCGGTTCGGCGTGGCTCCAGCAGCCCCAGGTAGAATAAACTACACCAAAACTCCAAGCGATAACACCCAGTTCGCAGGACGCAGAGGTAAAATCCAATTTCCATGGCGTACAAATAAAGCCCATTTTCATGGCATAGAATAGTTGGCTATAAATTACAAATTTCCAGATAAGCAACCACGCTGACGAAAAGAAATCATAACAAACCTGCGAATGGTGACGAACAGCCTAACGCTCCATTTGATCAAGAAGAGCCCATTCCAAAACCGCAACAAAAGCGAACGAACGCTGGCAGCAACTCCCAACGGCTTCCAGAACGTTCCAAAGGGCGCCTTGCCTCCAAAAATCCCTCAAAACGACGAGGACGGCTATAACCAAAGCCAGAGAAGCAAAAGGTTCCCAGGGCACAAACTTCAACGATCAAAGCAATGGAAAAGAATGGAATGCAAATTGGCCAGAGCAATTCACGATCCCAGGTTATCAATGTCAAAGTCAAATTCGAAAAAAGGAAGAAAAACTATAGGTGCAGATTGTATGTGCAGAACTGATAACAAAGTGTTCCTTTTAATTCAAAATTGAGGCTGAAGGTATTTGGGTTGCCTAACTATAGATGAAGTACTGTATATTTAGAGAATAAAAGTAAATTGCCAAATCTGACTAATTATTTCAATTAACAAGTAGGAAAATGTCAAAATGAGCGTAACACTAACGACTGTCATGATGTTGTATGACCGCCGGGACCAACTTTTTTCGTGATAGCCGTACCACGAGGCGCCGAGAGATAGAGCCGTGGAACTCCCATCCAAGTTCTGTTAGCCAATTTAAAATACATTTTGTGAACGATTATAAAAAGGTATGAGGCGAAGGAATGATAATATTGCAATAGAGCAAATGAATAAGGCAAATCAATAACTATAAGAAGAAATTACCAAGTCCTTATTTCTACTTGGCAAAATATGCAGGAAAAATAGACAGTTAAATGTTGTTTAAAAAATTGGTGAAAAGCAAACATGAGATTCAAACATTCTAAAGGAAGTGAGTTAATAAACATACGTGAATAAACAATAAGAACATTTAATAACAAGTGCAGTGCGCCAATAAACAATTTAAAGACTGAACCAATGTGCACAGTAATTTAGTTTATAAGAGTTGTGTGGTTTTAGTTACTGTTAATAATAATTAAGATAAAATGTACTGTATTTGAACTAAGTTAATATCCGGTTTTTGTAAATTTATTAGTAGATAGGCAATTGTTTATAACCGTTGAGAGAAAAAAAGGAGAGAAACAGTTGAATAAATTATTTGATGTCACACCTAAATTTGCTCTGAGTTTAATTAAAGATTTCTCCTATTTATCATTAACTTACATGAAAATAAATCATACCACAGTGATCAGCGCAATTTGAAGTTTCTATACAAATGTGGGCAATGTTTTCTACGACAAAAAGTTGTTTTCCAAGTGGAGCCGTCCGATCTTGGGAGGGGCACCGATGAGGCAGCTACGGGTTAGACACCAGCTAAACCAAGGAACGGCAGGACCATGTGGAAGTTGCAGATCATCGTGGGCACCAGCAGCAGCGAGACAGCAACCCCAACACCCGGTACAGCGAGTTCCAGAGGAATTCCAACTCAGGCGCCTGTCCGAGAAAGCTACCGTTTACAAATGCAATATAAGGTACTGTAGCAACTTAAATAATAGCTTGAGAAGCCGGAAATTTACGTACCAGCAAGATAACACCGAAAGCAGCAGAGGGCAGGCGTATCCGAGCCGATAGCAGAATTATTTTGCCAGTAATTATAATTAAAAGCCAAATTGTGAGGTTAAGTGTCCAGAACAAATGAAATCGACCCACGCGGCGTCGGTTTAACAATCAAGGTCCGGTTTTGGCTAAAACAAAAGAAGTTAGAACCGCCAAAATAAAATTATTTGAAAATTTACCTGATTTAACGTTCACAAAAGTTAGAATTTGCGAATCAAACGACATGTTACGCGAGGTTAGGAACCCCTTTGTACATTTGATACCGGCTGCGTAGTAAAATCGAATGGGAACGCAGTGGTTATTAATATTGAAATTGTCATGATGCCACCCTTTGATGAGAGTTGAATCTTTACCGGAGCTAGCATATTTTAAATGATAATTGCTGTCAGATAAAAAAAGAAAGGGCATAATGGTGATCCTCACAAGTGCCGCAAAGACTGCAACAGCAGCTTTACGGCAATGGAAGCCGATATTATTGTGGAAGATTTTACAAAGTAAATTGAGGTGCATAGTCCAATTTATGGTAGACTAATTGGTTACGGCGACAGTAGTGTGTATAGGAAGCTGACACAAGTAGCATCTTACAGATAAACATTTATTGTTGTAAAGATCGAATGTCGCAATCATCTATGTATAAATTACATAAATAAAATCTACGACATTTCAAAGAATTTTAAATTGCCCATAGCACTTAGTAAAGAAAATCACAAACCACGACACTTTGGAAAGATTTCAAAATGCCGTCACAAAGGCGATTGAATATAGACAGCAAGGAAGCGGGACCTCCGTCAAATTAAACTTGCTACGAAATGACATTACTAATGGACCTAGACATATATTTGGCCATCATTGCTTATGTACTGCCTACTTTTGCAAAAAGGATAAAACAGAAGTAAGACGTTTTGCTTATATTTTTTTCTTTATATACTTATTTACTAAAATTGTTTATTTATTTACTTCTTGATTTACTTTTGCTAATATCTAAATTTTGTTATACTTTTTTTAAGAAAATTTGGTTCCTGCTTTAGTAGCAAGCGGTTTATTCTGTGTCTTAATAACCGACTTGCACATAATGCTAGATGTTTATTACATGTTGTGGACACTAATGCGGCAGAAACTGAAACGATGAAGAAGTTGACCTGGGGTTAATTAATTAAAATAATTAATAGTAGTAAAAAATCGCAGATCAACCCCCTTAAAGTTAGTACTACACGGAAGCTCTAAAAATCTTCACTTACCGCGATGGCCGAGCTAACTCAAATTCGGCGATATGGTCGTGGGTTCAAACCACCAGCTGTGTACCCTGCAAAGTCTTCAAAAGAAAGGATATAGGCGCCAGAAATCATATGATTTCGAATAATTTAAATAAACTACAAATGACTAGCATTTATTTAATAACTACTGAATAATCTGTAGTATGGTAATTCAATAATAAATAATCAAAACAATTTGATCATAAATAATATCATAGTAGAGCTGTGCAACTTAAAAGAAGGTTGCGACACACACCAAGAAACCCCTTTTGGGTTATTCAATTAATTGTAACCACAAATAAATGGAGTGGTATTCATACCGCTGTCATTTAAAAAAAATCTATTCAGGCTATTGAAAGCAAAAAGCATGAATGCTCCTTTTACAAAGGTTTAATTACACATATAAATTGTAGCTTTTAAGGTTAATTGTAATTAAGTATACGCATTTAAACTTCAAATGTTAAAACTGATTGGACGCATGCGTTTAAACTTTACATGTGTACGAATTTAAATTTCAAGAATTGAAGATAAGGTGTTATAATATTAATTTCGGAATAACCAGTCCGTGTAACGGTCCACAATTAACTGAAATCACTAACCTTCGAAGCTCAATAATTCCGAGGAACCGCGCTGTCAAAGGGTCGCTACTGCAGTAACGCTGAATCAATGCCTAACGTGATGCAACGGCTTGCCAGGGAAAGCTGACAAAAAGGTCGAACGTTTTGCTCCTGAAAACATCGACGCTGAAGGCGAATGGGACAGGACACTAGCATCCAGGTCCAAAATTATCGTATAGAAGCTGATTTTAAAACCATCGAGTGAAACTGTCGGTGAAGAGCTAAATAAATGCAATTAATAGCAGAATAACAAACAGTAAAACGCCATCCTTATTATCAGTCTTTCAAAATTAATCGTCGTGGCGTAATAAAGCACGAACGAGACCTTCTTAGAAGCAAGTTACTTCGTCGAGGTGCAGGAAAAGAATCCTCGCGTATTCGGCCAACTAACAAAGACAGCTGAACGCTGCGACCTCGCGATAAGCCAGCGAATGTTTTTGGGCTTTCCAGAATCGGTACGAAATGAGTGCACTGGTAAATTGAAATATTTCGAAACACAATTGATTATTATGCGAAGACAGTATACAGGCTGGTCCTGAAATAATTGGTATGTCGAGAAAACATTTGAGCGAAGCCGAAAAATGGTTTCAAAACGTATAATTCCCTTATAACTGGTGTTCATAAACAGTCGTCATCCCAGTAGGTTTTGACTTCAGAAACGTATGTCTATTAAAATTGAAAAAAAATGCGCTATGACAGTACTCAATGACGTTTCATGTGTTGCACGAATTAATCAAAGACATAACATTTTGTTTTTTAAAGCAACTGGGATGACGACTGTTTATGAACACCCGTTAGTAAATTCTTCGGTGGAAAACATAATTTTTTTGTTGAAAGATATATATAAAATTATATGTAAAGCTGCTGCAATTTCATGCAACATCAACGGAAGTTTTGTGCATCAAATAATGGTGCGGTTAGATCCTAGTGACAGTAACATGACTACCAGATTACTCTTAAAAAAATCTGAATCAAGAAAAATAGTAAGAATTTCACAGAAAGGGTATTTTTTGTTTTATGATTATATGTGCCTTAATAATACTAATATATTGTTATGTTTGTGTGTCTGATTTGATATTATTATTAGTAGATTTTTATTTAAATAAATGACTATCATTTCAAAGGGTTGGGTTTTCTACATCCTAGCAAATATAATTGAATGTATAATTATAGGCAATATATTTTCTATTAAGATAATTAACGTGGTTTTTAGAATTTTAAAAGTAATCGCTTTAGCCACCGCTCGTTTATCCAATGGGACCGCTACAAAATTAGATATTTTAACTGATGGGAAACATGGTGCTCCAACCTCACAATTTGTCAAAACAAGTTTGCTTCGTATTAAACATTACATCAGTGATTACGTAAGAGTGCCTTGCCTAAGTGATTTAACAAACATAAGTAAATAGACTTCTCGACAAAACACTCACGATGCGCTTTTTCCGGAAATGTGCAAAAACCGACGCCACTTTAAAAATGTTTAGGGTAACCTTCTAACTTTAGTTGGCCTGCCTGATGCAAAATAGGACACCAGGCGTTCCCACAGCAAGTCCCACGACGGACAGGGGCTTATTTTTCTCTCCGTTTGCCTGCTGTAACAAGCCAGATACCTCTTCGAATGTTTCCTGCAGCTTACACCACTCTAAAACTATCTACAACTCCGACTTTGTCCAAGTCCTAGGGCTCCACACTGCTCACAACAAATGTCGCTGTCTTCTTCCCACTTCCAGGGCTACACTAACCTTGCAACAGCTCCAGAAACTGTTACAGGAACACCAGCTAGTACCTCTCGATGTACTATTGAAAACTTTTTAAAACTCCTGTAGGGGTGCAACGAATCAAAGCAACCTTTCTAGAGCCTACCCAAAAGACACTTAACTAATTATAAAACGCTGAATTGGGTATCTATTCGCTTTAAATGGATTATTTTTGAAGAAGCCAAAATAACACACCTTATAGCTTGGCTTCGCTTCCCCCTTTTGTCTTTTGTTTTCATTCATCTTACATTGTTATTTATTATATCTGAACCGACGCTGATTACATTTTGTATGTTTCAATCAGGGCTAATACTATTTCTAATACCGTTTTTACAAATCATTAACCCAAAGTCAATGCTATTCATACAATTTGCAAAAATTAGACGAGCACATTTAGAGAATATTTTGTAAAATAATATTTGAAATGCTTGAAATTGGTAACATAATTTTAGAGGCTTTAAGTGTTCATTGCAATATTTTATTACAGAAAAATCGACAAAGAGCAAAACATTTGGTACAGCTGACAAACATTATAGCCTCGAAGCCTTTAATGTTGTTTTAGATATGGACGCGCCAGCTTATGCGCTGCAAAATCTACCGTAATTTAATCGCAAATCGACCAACAATCAACAATTTTACCTCAAGTAACAAATAGCAATGTAATTAATGACTCAAGTAGTTTGGGTTAATGAATGAATGATAGGAACCACCCGAAAGTGGAGAAAGAAAAATAAATACCCATCAAAATTGGCACATAAAATGTCAAGAGCATGTACACACACGATCATTGAAAATGAACAGGGTTATGCAACACATGTTACATATTTGAAACAATGTTTTAAGAAGGCTACTATAATTTTCAAAAATGTTATAGAACTGTCGTTGTAAATAATATTTCTGATCATGTATAGACCATTGAGAAGACGTAAATCAACTACTGAAATGTTGGCTCCATAGCCCTGTTCATTTTCAATATTCCTTGTGTACAGGGCCGGGAAAATTCACAATACCATGCAAAAAATGGAGAGACTAAACATAAACATCCTAGGAACACGCGAAATGAGATGAAAGAGGTCAGGAAAAGTCAACATAGGCGACTCAACCATATGTTGCTCCGGAAATGACCTACCTGACCATCCTAACGGAATTGGAATCGTAGTGGACAAAAAGACGATTAAATCGGTCATGAATTATATACCGCAATCTCATAGAGTAATGCTAGTACAACTAAAAGTAAAATCAAAAAATATTACCGTAATACAGGTATATGCACCCACAACCGAAAAACCCGAAGCAGAGATAATCAATTTCTACGATCAAATAAAACAATTAAAATCACACATCAAAAAAGACGAGATGACATAGTAGTACAATTCTGTCAGGAAGAAAATCTTATAATAAGTAACACATGGTTTAAACTACCCCCGAGACGTCTTTATACCTGGAAACCACCACAAGACCAGCCAATACATCAGATCAGAAATCAAGTTGATTCTATACTAATAGAAAAGAGATACCGAAATGAAATTCTTGGAGCAAAAACTTACCCGGGAGCAGACGCCGAGTCGGACCACAATCCTGTAGTTGCCCGAATCAGAATCCGACTAAAAAAGATAAAGAAAAAGACAAGCACAAAATCAGATATGACAATACTACAAGATCAGATGCAAAATGAGCAAATATCCATGACACTAAACAGCGAATTAAAAAATTATACGAAACAGAGGCTGAAACAGACCTAGAGCAAATAGAAAATCTCTGGAAACAATTTAAAAACTTTCTAAACGACATGCAAGCCCAAACTCTAACAGCACCAAAATATGACCGAAAAAAGTACTGGATAACAAAACAAATCGTAGAACTAATAGAAGAAAGACGAATGTATAAAAACACAAACCAACAGAGATATAATCAAACCCAAACAACAATAAGATGAAAAATAAGAGAAGCCAAAGAGAAATGGATGAACGATAGATGCCAAGAGATCGAAGAGCTACAAAATAAACATGATATATTCAATTTACACAAAAAAGTAAAGGAGGTTACTGGGAACTATAACAAACGTCCCCCAGCAAGGTTAACAAATGGTAACAACTAAATGATATCTACAAATGAAGAACTAAACAAAGAATGGACAAAATGCATACAAACACTGTGCGAAAATGAATGTAACCTTCCGAACATCATTGAAGGTAAAACAGGACCATGAATTTTAAAGTCAGAAGTAATCAGTGATAAATACAGCTAAAAAGGGAAAGCTGCAGGACCAGATGGCATTTATACAGAATTTCTAAAACTGATAAATGAAGACAATATAAACATAATGGTAAATCTGTTTAATAAATCATATGAAACGGGAAATATATCACACGATTGGCTTAAGTCAACGTTCATCCCTATACCAAAGAAACCAAACGCGAACAAATGCGATCAGTATATACTAATCAGCTTGATGATCCACGTGCTAAAACTATTTAAAAAAATACATAATAGGTTACGCAAAAGAAGGGAGAAAGCCATAAGCGATGAACAGTTTGGCTTTCGAGATGGCCTTGGCACTCGATAGGCCTTATTTGGACTAGCAGTTTTACTGCAAACATGCAGAGATCAAAGAGAAGAGATATATCTCTGTTTAATCGACTATGTTAAAGCATTTGACTACATAAAACAAGAAGAATTAATAAAATATACTATAGAATAATGGCTTTGACAAACAAGACACCACAATCATTAAAAACATATACCAACAACAAACAGCAGCAATAAGACTAGAGAACTCAACTACAACCGAAGTACCTATCAAACAACGAGTTCGGCAGCGATGCGTTCTGTTACCACTTCTGTTCAACCTATACTCGGAACCTGTATTCCAAAAAGCACTTGAAAACTCGGAAGACGGAATCAAAGTCAACGGAAGACTACTCAACAGCTTAAGGTATGCGGACGATATCGTAATAATTTCCGACAGCCTTGAGAGCCTACAACGTTTAATGGACCGCATCACAACCGAAGGTGATACTGTCGGACTAAACATTAACACAACTAAAACCAAAACAATGGTAGTTAGTAGAACACCAAACATTCGCGTCAACGTAAATATATACAATGAACCTAAAGAACTAGTCGATAAATTTAAGTATCTTGGCTGCTGGATAAACGAGAACCTAGACTCAGAGCTGGAAATACGAACAAGAATAGAAATTTTCTATGTAATAAGAGCCTAGCCTTAGAGGTAAGATACAGTTTTGTGAAATGCTATGTCTATTCAGTATTGCTCTACGGGGTGGAGACGTGGCCACTAAACAAAAAAAGACGAACAAGCTCGAAGCATTTGAGATGTGGTTGTTCCGACGAATGCACACAATATCATGGATTGACGATATCACAAACAATGAAGTACTAAGACGTATGAACAAGGACAAAAAACTACTAAATACGATTAAAAAAAGGAAAACCTCCTATCTCGGCCACTTCACAAGAAACCACAAAAACCTATTACTAAAACTCATGATAGAGGGTAAAATGGAAGCAAGACGCGGTCCAGGACGAAGAAAATGTTTACTTATAGCTGAAAAACATAAGAGACTGAACAGGTCTAAACACGCATACATTAATTAAAACAGCACAAGACCGATAAGAATTCCCCACAAGTGTTGCCAACCTTCACTAAATGGAGATTGTACTTCAAGAAGAAGTTTGGGCTAACCTGTATTTGTTTAATTCCACGTCATAGATGACGACAACCGTCTCTTGTTTTGGGTGCTGGTTGAATTTGTTCCTGTTTTCTGCACAATTTGGGGATCCCACGACTGTAATTTTTTTCTGAAACTCACCCTGAGGCTGGAACATCTTTCTGACGTCGCACCATGTTTGCTCTAGCTGGACAACGAAGCTGAAAACCCCTCGGTACCTCTTTCTATTTCAAATCAACCTCTGAATGTGGGTTTGGTATCTGAGAACGCTTCGAAGGAACGCCACCCTCGTTATTTTTATCTGGAAGGATTTCCGCTCTTGCTTTCTGGATGTACGCACCAAAGAAGACCCAGTCTACACGCTGCACACAATTATCAGTTGGACTCAAGTGGGCAAACTTTCAGGATCACTTCCCTCTTAAATGGCACTTTATAACTTGGTGAAAATTTGCACAAATGGACTATGCACACTGGTTATTCAATAAACAACCACAACTGGCAAAAATATTAACTTTTGCTCTTCAAAATCAATCAAACTGAAGGAGCTAAACTTATCAAACAGCTTCTTGTTTGGCTTTGCTTATAAACAATGATAAGTGAACATCTAGGTATCCTAGCAACATGTTGCAATCGTTTTCAAGTAAGTTTGTACAATGTTTTTTTCTTAATTACTAAACTTTTTTTTATAAATGTCAGTCTGGATCGTAGTATAACCTCACTTGTTTGCTTTTTTTTACTTTAGTTTTAATTAACACTAGTGACTCAAGTTTAATTAGCACTGCACTGTTGTCTATCTTCTATCTCAGGTTGCCTTTTCAATGATTTTTGCATTTTCTGCCTACTTACACTGCGTTTCTACACTTTAGCTGCGTTCCGATTGTTGACATAAAATTACTACTGACCGCTGCATAAAACTTTTGTAACGTCTCGAAACACCTCTGTATCTAAACAAATTCACATTCTTGTCTTGACGCTACAATTTTCAATCTGTCAGTCAACATAAATTAGATGCATTTGCCATAACGAGCACAAATAATAAATAATAAGTTGTACGCAACCCTGCCGATACTGTTCTATTCAAATGCTAACCTCTGTTAATCAAATTACAGTTACTGCTAATCATATATTTTATATTTGTTATTGTATAACAATGACTTATTGTTGCAATAAACAAAATACTAATTCTGGGCCTATTTGAATCTTTCTTTCATGTTCGTGTGTTAGTAACGCAGCCAGAATTGCTGTAAGCAATATATCATTACATGTTTCCCCCAATTTTTGAGAATTAGAACTTCTACGCATGAGTATTAATTCTCTGCATACATTGATTTGCATGCGTAATCTTTTTAATTATCACAAATTAATTCTATGACTTAAATTTCTTTTTAATTAGCCTGATCTGGCAACTTAAATTCCATTAAAAACTTAATATTAATTAATTAACATATTCTAAACAAGACGATTCTTCCAACATTTGTCGGAAACCTACTTGGCCTATACCTATCTCCTGCCCTGGAGTTAAAGTTGTGATATTCATCCGAAGATTATAATAAGAGTTGCGACTACAGCTACAGGCCAAAACTGTTATTTTTTATTTTAATATTATTTTCTCGACAAGGTTAGCTATACATGTAGATTGTCCGAAATCAGTTTCAAACATAGGAAATTAATGAGTGCGGCAAGGAAGACACAAGCAAAATGAGTAGCAGGACAAAGATAGAATGTAATCATGGCTAGGTAAATTTTTAAACTAAAATTAAGTCAATGAAACAAACATTTTTGTCAAATATTTTATCTGTGATTAAAAGTATAAAGTGAGGTTTAAATATACCTAGCCATGATTAAATTCTATCTTTGTCCTGCTACTCATTTTGTTTATGTCTTCCTTGCTGCACTCATTAATTTTCTATGTTTAAAACGGATTACGGATAATCTGTATGTGTTTGAGTGTAATCTTGTGGTGTACGTCGCCCACTTTAAACTACCGTTCTTAGAGCCAGTAATTTATGAAAGCAGCAGCCGTTAATATTTACACCGTGCCGACCAATTATAAAAAGGAGGTGGAGTTTAGTGATGGCCCCGAATTCAAAAAACGATAATGTACAGTTGCGGACACCTCAAAGTGCACGGTTTTTTGTTACTATGGTTATTTTTGCGATTTTTCGGCTTATTAAATGAGGGTTTCTCCAGTGGCGTTGCTTGTGATTGTAAGAATAGGTATTACTTTTTTAATGTTTGTATTTTAGCAAAGTTTCACAAGTAAACAAACTATACATATAATAATATGTATTCAATAAATATGTATCAGTATTCGATTGCTATTACGCTTTGCAGTTTGTTTCACATAGATTTGACCAATGTGTCCATATTGTATCCTTCTCTCAGTTCCTTCCAAGCATTTCTTATTCTTTGCCGTAATTCATCGGCGTTGTTTGGTGTAAAATCCCTGGTATAAATTTTTGTAGTTTAATACCCCCAAACATTTTCGATGGGGTTCAAGTCCGGACTTCTTGCAGGTCATGGTAATAAATTGATATTATTCCCATCAAACCATCAATGAACAATCCCTGATGCATGCACAGGACAGTTATCCTGTGAAAATAATGTTATCAATGACGTTAACATAAACAAAATTAATTAATTAAGTAATATCTTGCCTGTTGAAAAGTAAATTGATTAGGAAAGACCTCTCTTACAGATGGCAGCATCACATTTTGCAAAATGTTGCAACAATTTTCAAAGTTCAGTCGACCATTAATTCTATAGCATGCCCCAGATTCGTGAGCATTGGTCCATCCCCATACGTTTATAGAGAATCGTCCACTACTCCTTATGGCCTGAACACAATATTGCTCCTCAAATTTTAAATTTTGAAAACAGTCGTGTTCCAAAACTCGTCGATTTCATTCAAATAGTCACTTGCAAACTGTTTTCTTCGTTCTTTGTACTCTGGTGTTAAAAAAACTTTTCTTGCAGAAGTCTCTGCTGCCAACGATTTTTAATTTTGAAAATGCAGTTCTTGCCCACATGCAAATCTGCTGCGACTGACTCAGCGACCAGTTCTCTTCTTCCAGTTTTGTAATAGCTCGCATTTTCTCTGCTTGTGACAAATGTCTGGGAATTTTTCGAGTTTTCAGTTCTATGACAGTTGATGACAAACGTAAACGTCAAAACTCGACGCCTATGATTAGAATATCGTATTACAAGCTAAAAATCTGCCGTGCACTTTGAGTTGGCCGTAACGGTACGTATAAACAGTTCAATAGTTACTTTCCCGATAGGAGGCCATGTTAGGGTGATGAATTTCACCCTGTAAATATGCTGTCAGTCATTAACAAAAGTTAGGTTATGCCCATTTTATACAAAATGATAATTTTATGTTCATATACAAAACGTGGTTGCCAGATTTGGTTTTGGATTTTGTGCCACTTTTATTATTGGTTAAGATAAATTTAATAAAAGACAACTTGCTGTTTCTGAATACGTTTCATACTTTGTTGAGTAGGCATAATGGTATAATGAAAGTAGTTTTTTATTGTAATTATAAATTGTACACAAAAATATTTAAATATTACAATTTATGTATTTTTTCAGTATAAATAAATAAAGCTTTTACAAGCCACTTTAGGCTCATTGCATAACAATCTGTCTCCATTGTCCCTTATTTATGATTTTATTTCTCCAGTCTTCTATTCATTTTCTTACTATGTCTTCCACTACTGCCTCCTTCCATCTATTCCTTGGTCGCCCTCTTCTTCTAGTTTTTTGCGCTCTGCCTTCTAATACTATCTTAGTAGCTCTTCCATCTGCAATCTCCATATATGCCCAAACCATCTTAACATTTGAGCTTTAATAAAATCTACTGTACGTGACTCCCCATATTTCTCTTGTATCTCTTCGTTTGTAAGTCTTCTCCAAGCATCCTCCGTCTGAGCACCTCCAAGTATTTTTCTCTCCCAACTACTTATCATGTCTTGATCTGCCACATTCATCGTCCATGTTTCACATACATACGTAGCTGTGGGTCGAATTACAGTCTTATAAGTCGTAGTTTTGCATTTCGCGACAAAATGATTTATTTTAAAATTGTCCCGCCCAATATTTTTAATAGTTCTTTCAGATACCTAAAACAGTACAAAGCCCAAAATTAAACCAACAGTTAGGTTTTATGCATAAATACTTACGTCCCAAATGTCACTAAGCCGGGCAAAGATTTCAGTTTCACTGAGGTCTGGCGTGTCGGCTTTATAATGCCTGTAGGCCTTTGTAATTTGTAGTTTTGTGTCGCCTTTAATGACTTTCGGCATATTTGAGTTAGTATTGCAATTTGTTGACAGATAGGTATCTATGACGTCGATGTCCATAAATATTATGCCTAGTGGCATACAAAGTATGAAAGCACTGACAACATTACACGTTTAACCTCAAAATGTCAAATTAGACATTTTCGTGAGCCTCCTGTACATAACAGCTGATTCTGACAAAGTGTCAGAAAGTAATTCTAGGAAGTTTTAATCTTATTAAACATAAAAACAAAATTCCATGTCTACCTACCGGGAAAATAACTATTGAACGGTTTATATAAGAGTACACATACCTACATTTAATTTATGTTTCGTTTGAAAGAGCTCGTAAAGCTTATAAAGCAAAAATATGAAATATACAGGCTGATTTTTTTATCATGTAACAACTTGTAGGCAACCCATTATACAGCACCATGCATTATGCATGCTTCTGCATAATGGGTTGCCTACAAGTTGTTACATGATATAAAAATAGGCCTGTATAAAAATTATGCATTTATTAATTTATTTAATATAAAAACATATATAAAAAATGATTGAAGTACAGAGTGCTTTACGTTATCACTTCTATACATACCACAAATTGTTAATTCATTTGTTACCAATTTGATCAAAGTAAGCATTTACGTGCTTACTGTGAATCTATTTAACAATATGTAGTGGATGTTCAACCTGTCAGAATTCAGTTTAAAGGATAAACTTATTTTCGTGTAAATTTTTGTTTATTTGTAGTTTATGGGAAGACAAAGCTATCATTTGAATGAAATTTTAGATTTTACTGTGCAGTCATACTAACTTATGTTTTATTGTAAACGCTAACAATTAAACTTGTATATTTACCCAATTTTAACCTCTCAATTTTAAAATATTGAAATATGAAATCCTAATAATATAAAAGCTGAACAGTATCAATCATCCTAAGAAAATAGATATAGAATTTAGAAAACTTCAAATGTTAACAGTGAGACATTTGTAGAATAATTTAGATAAGCACTACACTGAAAATGTTTACAAAATTTATGAGAACAACACTGGAGGTTAGGCATCCCAAAAGACGTCTAAGCACGATAATACTCGTATAGTATTACAACCAAAAATTGGAAATTTATTTAAAATCAAGTTAGTAAATCATGGGAAGTGTAAATCATATGATGTCTAAGTTGGTTTCATTGAATCAATACATAATTTAAGTCGAGCAGCTTTCAAGTAATGACAGTTCATTTATAAATTGAAGATGTTAACTGTTTCGTTAAGGCGTTGTAACATTGTCCATGATTTAAGTACCTATCTACTAGTTGTTTAACCATATACTAGCATAGAAAATGTTGAAACACGTATATATCTTCCAAAGTTCCCTAATGGATATGTCAAATTTTAAGGTTATTTAGAAAGTGTCAGTGAATGACAATCAAACGGTCTGGCCTGATTTTAAATAGCTTTCCAATTTCTGGTTGGAATACTCTTTTTATAAGCAAGCTATCTTTTGAATTCGGTGACATCACTAAACCCCACCTTCTTTTTATAATTGGTCGGCACTGTGTACTCTTGTTAAGGTCTACACACATTTTTTTTTATTACACAGGAATGTTTGTACTACGTACATACAAATCTTAAACTGCAGCTAACCTAAATTCGTACCTTTGTACAAAAAATATTGTTGTTAAATTTCAATTCCACCTGAATCACTGGTTCTAGGAACGGCAATGGACATCCTATATATAAAAGTAGTTCTTTTGAATTCCATGTGGTGTAACAGTCCTTGGTTCCAAAATGGTGTGTTGTGTAGATAGTAATTCAATATTATGTTTGATGCTAACGTATTGTATGAACTAGTTATTTCTGTAAATTAGCAAATTACCTATCAGTCCATGTAAGTAAAAATATCGTTCTCAGAATAGGAAGTCTGTTAATATTTATTTTTGAATAGGCACCCAACCTAACCTAACTGAATTTCGTTTTGTGTTTTATTTACAGATACTGCATTTAGTAAATTCAGACTCATCATTTTTATTATCGTAACGGACGTGGAACATACAATTCTTGAATACATACATACATACATAATTTGTTACCCCTTATAACGTTTACTAATGTGCCTAATGCAATGACCAATCTGATACTTGAATTACTGATGGAGGTCAATGAAAGTAAAGAAGTTACAAATTCACTTGTTCAAGAAGAGATCATTCAAGATAATATTAACACCATGGCTTATCATGAATTGAATATTAAACAGGAAGAAGTTAATATAAAAGATGAATCGCTTGATAGGTGTGCAGAAAATGAAAGCCACCTGGAGGAACAGCTAGTTTACAGGGTCTGTCAATATGAAACAGAAAACGGAAGTAAACCATACTTATGTCTGATTTGCAAGTATACAGCAGCACAAAAACATCATTTAGTGAAGCATATGAAGACACACACAGGAAAAAAGCCTTACTCATGTTCAATTTGTGACTATAAAACATCACTTAAAGGTCATTTAGTTGAACATATGAGGACGCATACAGGAGAAAAACCTTATGCATGTTCAATTTGTGACTATAGAGCATCAGTGAAACGTAATTTAGTGACCCATATGAAGACTCATACAGGGGAAAAACCCTATTCATGTTCAATTTGCGACTATAAAGCATCGCTGAAACGTCAGTTAGTGCTCCATTTGAACGCGCATACAGGAGAAAAACCGTATTCATGTTCAATTTGCAAGTATAAAGCAGCTCAAAAAGATCATTTAGTGAAGCATATGAAGACGCATACAGGAGAAAAACCTTATTCATGTTTAATTTGCGAGTATAAAGCAGCTCAAAAATGTCATTTAGTGGACCACATGAAAAGGCATACAGGAGTAAAACCTTATTCATGTTCAATTTGCGACTATAGAGCATCAATGAAACGTAATTTAGTGGACCATATGAAGAAGCATACAGGTGAAAAACCTTACTTATGTTCAATTTGCGGCTATAGAGCTTCAGTGAAATGTACCTTAGTGAACCATATGAATACCCATACGGGAGAAAAACCTTATGCATGTTCAATTTGCGACTATAAATCATCACAGAGAGGTAGTTTACTGAACCATATGAAGACGCATACAGGAAGAAAATCTTATTCATGTTCTTTTTGTGATTATAAAGCATCAGTTAAATGTAATTTAGCAAACCATATGAAGACGCATACAGGAGAAGTTGGAGTAGAAGATATTTCATTATCGTAAGTGTATTAAATAATTTAAAATGTATATCTTACCTATATAACGTAGTTAATAAACTGACCACCACTGTTCAGTAGAAATTACATGAAAAAGAAATATTATTTCATAATAAGAAAATTAGATAATACTGCACGTTGAAATGCTAATCTATTGTGATCATCGGTCACAATTTCGAGTTATGACAGCATTCATAAATTCGCACTCTTTTCAGCATACTTGTAAATGTTGGAGCTGCCGATTGTGTGTTTTGCTTACTATAGGCTTAGTTACGACTACGTTCTGAAACATTTCAAGTGGTTACAAGGAGATGGAGCATGTAATATTGAGAAATGCTAAATATATAACGTTTAGAACTAAGAACCTGTTACAGGAAGACGAGAGGTTGTAAAACACATGTTAGGTTCTTATATAACACTTCTGATATGTTTCAGTTTAGTTAACTAAGATTAATCATTTTAAATTTGCGCTAGGTCACTTTGTAATAGTAATAAATTGATATACGTATTGCACTGGCTACTCTATTTAAATTGACTTTTCAATATGCAAACTTTCAAATCTTAACATGATACCGCCTGAGACTCTTTCAGGGGTTTGGGTTCAATTATCTAGTTACTTTGTACTGAAACATAATTTTCAAGTATTTTTAAACTATTCATTCAAATCGAATGTCACTTCTAATGTCAACAGTCAACAGCAATTCTCAAATTGCAATGACAAATGCCCATTTTTTAGAATTGTACATAATAACATTATCTAATACAGTAAGTTATTGTTTGTTAATTAATTGCACCTTTTAAAATGTCTTTATTTGCTTTATAGTTGGTATGCTCTAAGAAATTACCCATCTTGTATTTTCCACTTCGAAAATGTTCAAGACTGGAACTTATCCATTAGCCACAGTCGACTCCTTCAAGCAGCTTCTTGCAATGCAGCTCTCACGTACAGAGCACCAGTCCTATACTTCTTCCAATACCACGAAACCCAAAATCCTTGACAGTAATTAGCCAACAGAGCAATCCCCGATCTGCTCATGTCTCTGCTACCACCTTCTGGAATGGACACTCGCTAAACAGCTCTCACGAACGGATCACTAGTGTCAATCTTCGTCCAATACTCCAAAACCCAAAATCCTTACCAGCAACCAACCAACAGAACAATCCCAGATCTGCTACTGTCTTTGCTACTACCTTCTGAAATGGACCCTCTCGCTTCACCAACACTCCTTTGGACTCTCTACTCAGCAACACTTAGATTGATGTAATCCACGTTTTATTTCTATTACTTGCCAACTGTATTCTTTCCAATGAAGCTGTTTTAATGTAACTCTTGAATTAATCACTTGTAAATAACCATTCTTGTATCCATTAAGTTTACCAATGCCAATTCTTTTCTGTAGTTAATTCATTACTCCACTTATTTGCTGTTTAATATTTTACTTCTTTATAACACCACGTAGATTTTGATAAATACCCCTTTTAAATAATCCAAAACATTTTATTCAGTAAAGAGGGTTAAATTCAATATTTTAGTTGTTATTTTAATAATGGTAAACAAACTTCCTAACTACTATATTTCCATTCTTTATGCCTCCTATACTCTATTCTTATTTGATATCTACCTACTTTAATTATATCCTTATCAGAATTTTGCATTTGTCATAACTTCTACAACCGTCTTTTAAATAATATTTTTATATTCAAACCACCTGTAAACGTTCAATAGCTATCAATAGCTCTCATTAAATTCGTCAAATCGTCTATTTCTACTTCTGACATAAATTTTAAACAGTTACTTATACTTTAAATATTTTCTTCTAAGTTTATTATCAATCTAACTGAGTGTGTTAAATAGGAAATTGGAAAAAATAGGAACGAGCACTTACATTAGTGTAGTTTTCATGTTGCGATCCTTGTAAGGCTGGTTTTTTAACTCTACGGCTGGCGTTGGCGATGCTGTCCTTCACCGGGTTGTTTTCTTAATCCTACGGCTGATTTCGGCAATGTGGTCCTCCACCAGATTTTCTTAACTAAGCTGGCGTTGGCGATGCTGACCGTCACCAGGTTGTTTTCTTAATCCTACGGCTGGTTTCGGCGATGTGGTCCTCCACCAGGTTTTCTTAACTAAGACTGGCGTTGGCGATGCTGTCCTCCACCAGGTTGCTTTCTGTGCGAATTCCGTCTTCGTTGCACTGACTTTGCTGGAGCTGAACAACACTTCCGATATACACTCGAATATTGTTCAACACCGAACTTTTATCCGATCAATCGTTAAAACGAAAATCGATGCTCGATGCAGCGATTTCGGATATACTACCGACTGCGCCAAATTTGGTCCGGGCCAACGAAAATTCGTTTTTAAAAAGTAAAACTACTACAGAAATCGCACATGGACTTTATTGCAAGCAGCGAGCGTACAAAAAGACAAGATGCCTAGCTAAAACAGATGTATTTATAATCTTTAAGTGCTGATATCGCGCGGACGTGCCTTATCTTACGGTAGTCAGCAGGTTGGTAACCTTAACTCGAGTTATTTTCTTGTTCATGTTATCTCATTGCTGTTATATATAATTGTAGCCCCATCGGTATATTAAAAGGCTTCGTTGGTATAAATTACTGTATTTAATTTTATTTAGTTTAGTATAGCACTCTAGTATTTGTTTAGTAAATTAAATCAAATGTAATTTTTATATATTTTATGTCACTTTATGGAACTTTTTGGGACTTTTGTTCTGTCTAGTTTCCTAACTTTCAAATAAATAAATAAATAAATACGTTAAGAACTTGGAATTTGATGGTTATTTTGCGAAAATTTGTTGCTTAGAGACAAAGAGTATCAGTTTTGCCAATTTAAATAATCTAACTGCAACAGGACTGTTTTTTATGTTATTTTCTGAACAAACAGTCAAATAATATGTTTGTAGAATGAATTATACAAAATAATCCAAGAACATCATGGTGAGTTATGCGATTCTGTTGCGGGATGCTACCATAGTAGTTCTTTTGAATTGCACTTGAACTATCCGACCTTCCTACTCTTTAATGGCCGACGATGGTTGTATAGAAATTCAATGTTATCTTTGTTATTACCCTAAATGATTTTTTTCCTGAAATTTCATGTCATTCCGTGTAAGTAAGACTCAGAGTAAGAAACTTGTTAATAGTTTTTGTATAAGCATAACCAAGTTCACCGAACGGAACTTTGTTGTACTTTTTATTTTCAGATATTGCCTTTATTACACCTCTTCATAATAATGGATGTGAAACATGAATCAGTTGAGTATAATTTGCTTAATGCAGTAGCCAGCATGTTACATGAACCACTGACAAAAAATGAAAGTAAGGTAGTCGCAAACGCACATATTCAGCACCAAATTGTTCAAGATGCTATCGACAACATGACTTATCACGAATTGGATATTAAACAGGAGGAAATTGAGATAAAGGATGAATTACTTGATTCTTGTGCAGCAATTGGAAGTTGCTTAGAAAAACAACTACTTTGTGGGGTTTGTGCATATGAAGGAAAAGACGAGAGCAATTTCTTGGAACATATAACAACTCATGGGGAACAATTTTACACATCTTCAATTTGTAAAGGTAAAACTGCAGGGAAATGTGAGTTAGTTAATCATGTGGACACCCGTACAATTGCAAAATCTTATTTCTGTTCTAGCTGATATAGTGAACCGTATGGAGACGAATACAGGAGAAAAACCTTTTCAATGTTTTATTTGCAAGTATAAAACACTTCGAAAAGGTGATTTAGTTAAACATACAAAAACGCATACTGGAGAAAAACCTTATTCATGTTCTGTTTGTGATTATAAAGCAGCACGAAAAGGTACTTTAATGCTCCATATAAAAACGCACACACGGGAAAAACCTTATGCATGTTCTATTTGCGAGTATAAAGCAGGAGATAAAAATCTTTTAGTTAGACATATGAAAGTGCATACAGGAGAAAAACCTTACACATGCTCTATTTGCGAGTATAAAGCAGCAGTTAAAAGTAATTTAGTTAGGCATATGAGAGCACATACAAGAGAAACACCTTACCTATGTATTATCTGCAAGTATAAAACAGTTCGAAAAGGTGATTTAGTTAAACATACAAAAACGCATACTGGAGAAAAACCTTATTCATGTTCTGTTTGTGATTATAAAACAGCACGAAAAGGTACTTTAATGCTCCATATAAAAACGCATACAGGGGAAAAACCTTATTCATGTTCTATTTGTGAGTATAAAGCAGGACTTAAAAGTCATTTAATTAGACATATGAAAGCGCATACAGGAGAAAAACCATATGCATGTTCAATTTGCGAGTATAAAGCAGGAGAGAAAAGTCTTCTAGTTAAACATATGAATACGCATACAGGTGAAAAACCTTTTTCATGTTCGTTTTGCGAGTATAAAGCAGGTCAGAAAAGCAATTTAGTTCAACATATGAAAACGCATACGGGTGAAAAACCTTACTCATGTTCTATTTGCGAGTATAAAGCAAATCAAAAAGTTTCTGTAATTAAACATATGAGCGTGCATGTAGGGAAAAAAATTTAAGTATTAATGTTTTATTTACAAATATAAAACAACACGAAAAGATGCTTTAGTGTGCCATACAGGAGAAAAACCATATTCTGGTTTAATTTCTGATTATAAAGCAGCACAAAAAGGTATCTTAGTTCTCCATCTGAGGACAAAAACTGCAAGAAAATCTTATTATACAAAGCGATAACAAAACATACTTTAGTTAGAGATAACTTTGGAATTATATGAATTATGAAATAGTATTAGAATTAATCAGCAGTAAGAAAGTTGAACAATGATGTTTTAAAAGTACGTCACAGATATCGGGCTATTAACAAATAAGGACATTTGTGACTGGCATAGGCCTGATTACTGATTTATTATGCTCACACTTCCAAACACTCGCTATGTTCTCACCAGCTATTAGTAAATTGATGCGAGTCAAAGGAAAAGCTCATCTGCTTTCATATTTTTCCTTTACTCCAATAACTTCACTTGTAGAGTCATATTAAATGTGATATTACTAGTATGCATTAGGGTGCCTTGATGTCAATTTGACTTGTCCTTTCTAGGGTACAGACAGGTCGTTGTGCCCTCTCACTCTAAAGCACTTTAGAGTGATAGGGTGCAACGATCTGTCCATACCCTGGAAAGGACAAATACGTCAAATTGACATCATGGCACCCTAGTATGCATAAGGTTGGTGGAAACTCAAGATTTAGAATTCAATATAATTGTATATAATCATACATCGGGATTTTCGGAATTGTTTGCGCCTGGCTTTATTGTAAAATTATCTCACTTATAGCTTATGTATCAAGTAAGGGCCTGCTAAGGCATATATTTTGTGCTGCATATCCCTCTATCTCTAATTTGTAAAAATTAATTTAAAATTAAACTTTTCTTTAATTGTAAATTATGTAATATTCTTTATTGACAATAAAATCGTAATATTTAGTATAAATATTTATTACAGTATGGCATATTTAGAGGTTATTTGTTATTTTAAAGTTTCACAAGTCAAGTAAGTATACAAAGAGATTTTCACTCTTTAGTTTTCATGAAGTTGTATAATTTCTATTGAATTTGTTAGTAAAATGTAGAGTAAAATTACAAAAGCGTCAAGTGACTAATTCTCATAATCGTGAGACTACGAGGACACAATCGCCGGCCCCCTGACTCATTGAAGAGTTCGAAAGCAAGACTAAATACATACTGTGATGAACCATCGCTGTGAGTAGACGCTCTGCGCTGCTAGTGGGATATATCTCTCGTGTTTCTGTTAGCTTGAGTGTATTATTTTCACTCATAATATCCACTAATATGGCTGGTGATAAACCAAATACCCGTTCAGCTGCTGATGAAGAGGCACTGATAAAAAGGATTGTTGAAAAAGTTTTAAATTCGTCGACAATCATAGACACATTTGTTACCAAAATCAAGGACCAACTACTAAATCAATTTCGTGAAGAAATGCAAGTGTATGTTGAGAAAGTTAATCTTCTTGAAAAACAATTCAATCTCACGTGTGCCAAACTAAGTAAAGAAGTAGATGAGTCGAAGAAAGAAGCTTTACATTATAAGGACGAACTAGAACAATACACGCGACGCAATAGATTAAGAATATTTGGAATTCCTGAAACAAAAGGTGAAAACACCGACAATGTGGTAAGCACGTTTTGTCGTGATAAATTACAACTGGATATCCCTCCAAACCTGATAGATTGCAGCCATCGCCTCCCAGCCAAAGAACCTCTGATAAAACCAATAATAGTAAAATTTATTAGTCGCAATACCAAAAAACAGGTTTACAGCAATAAGAAACTACTGAAAGGATCCAAAATTGTAATCAAGGAGGATCTGACAAAGTTACGACAGCAACTCCTAAAAGATGCTGCAAAAAAATACGGTGGTAAAAATGTGTGGTCCTTTGAAGGAAAAGTTCGATAATAATATGATAATACACACAATTTTTAGCTTGCTAGGGCGCTGGCTCTCACTGAATAAACTTTTTGTTTGATTTACTAGGTATCTGTATATCAGTTCTGTGTATTGCTTATTATTACAGTTAGGTTTATTTAGTTATAGTTTATTGCATCTATATTTCATTTTTTTTCTAGTAATTTTGTTCAGCGCAATTCACACATGCTAAGTAATCTTTTGTTTGTTTTAGGTACACAAATGATTTCAAAATAGCAATGTTAGCATTGAAATTTGTACATATAAATATTAGATCACTTTTATCTAAGTTCCATATTTAGAAAGATTTTGCTGTTCAGCTCGAGTATGACGTAGTTGCAGTTGGTGAAACTTGGCTGTCTGATACAGTAAGTAATGACATCTTAAAAATTCCTGGATATAACTTGGTACGCACTGATCGTGTTGATAGAGGTGGTGGAGTGTGCATTTATGTTAGAAATACATTGCAAGTAACGCCCATTAATATAAATAATAATAACATTGAACAAGTTTGGTTAACTTTTAAGAGTCATAAATACATTATTGGAGTTGGTGCCGTTTATCGACCACCTAAATCAAATTATAAACTGTTTTGTAATGAATTGGAGCAATCGTGTGTGCAGATTTTGTCTGTATGTGATAAACTTTTTTGTTTTGGCGATGTGAATATAGATTTGCTAGATTCACGTCACCCAAGTTCTGTGTACTTTAACACCATGATTGAGTCCTTAGATCTAAAACAGATTATTACTCAGCCTACACGGATCAAGTCTCTTTTGGACGTGGTATTAGTTTCCGATACAGATTGTATAACTGATTCAGGAGTAGGTGGGTTGAAATTTGCTGACCACGAAACGGTATACTGTCACATCAAACTGGAGGGGCCCACTAATGCACCTATATACAAAACCTTTAGGTCTTATAAAAATTTTAATTTAAACTTATTTCTAAATGATCTTCAGCTTATCCCGTGGCAAAATTTATTCCGAATTACTGATGTAAATGAAAAAGTAGAATTTTTAAACTGTAATATTTTAACAGTATTTAATAAGCACGCTCCTGTTAAAACTGTCAAGCTTTGTAAAAGAGGTGCACCCTGGATTACTGATAATATAAGGCTCTTAATGAAAATCAGAGATAAAGCTTTGACTAAGTTTAAAAAAACTAAAATTCCTGGTCACTGGAACTACTACAAAACCCTTAGAAATTTTACCACACAAGCTGTTAAACGTGAAAAAAAGGCGTACTTAGATTTTAAACTACAGAATTCTCAATCTAGGGAAATCTGGCGTGAACTAAAAAGACTAGATCTGAAGCGTTCAAAACATAATGATTTACCAACTAACCTCCAGAATCCTAATGACATCAACAACTTTTTTATAAACTGTATTCCTGATGTGAATAATGACACTTCCAAAATCATTAGTAGTTACAAAACCAATAAAGCTAATAGTAACACAGTTTCCTTCAATTTTACTTTAGTTGACATTCAAACAGTTACTAAGACTATTAATGAAATCAAAAGCAATGCTACTGGTTTTGATGGTCTAAATATTGACATGATAAAATACTGTTGCCTTTTTATCCTACCTTATCTGACATATTATAAACAGCTGTTTTGAAAATAATTATTTTCCTGCTAGTTGGAAAAAGGCCACTATAATACCTATTCCCAAAATTTCTAATCCCGCAGAATATAAAGACTTACGGCCAATTAGTATTTTACCTGTGTTATCGAAAATTTTTGAAAAGATTATTAATCTGCAGCTGCGATCTCATCTACAAAAGTTCAGTATTATTCCTGAATGTCAGTCCGGATTCAGAGCTGGCTACAGCTGTTCGACTGCTCTATCAAAAGTTACTGATGATTTGCTCACTGCCATAGATAACAATAAGATGTCAGTCTTGGTCCTATTGGACTTTAGTAAAGCATTTGACACTATCGACCATGACATTCTCTTATCTATTCTGGATTCTATCGGCCTTTCTCCACCTAGCGTCATCTTGATTGAAAATTACTTAAAAGACCGGCTACAATGTGTAAGGATGAGTTCTGGATCCTCTGACTATAGAAATATTAGTAGGGGTGTGCCACAGGGATCCATATTAGGACCACTGCTGTTTACCATTTATACATCTGCCTTTTGCAATAGTATAACTACTTGCAATATGCATATGTATGCGGACGACACACAGCTGTATCATAGCTTTGAAGGTGAACAGCATCAGCAAGCGTTGGTGGACATAAACAAGGATCTAAAGACCATTGCTACTATTTCGCAACAACATTCCTTAAGAATTAACCCATCCAAGTCTGTAGTCTCATTATTTGGCAACAAAAATATCTTATCAAAACTGGGAGACAGAATAATTTTAAAAATTAATGATACTACGATACCCGTTGCTGCTGAGGCTAGAAATCTGGGATTAATCATGGATAATGGTTTTAGGTACAATAAACAAATCTCTAATTATATTAAACAAGCTTACATTAATATGAAACTTATTTATCCACACAGATCTTATTTGTCGCCTAAAATTAAGTCCATGCTTTGTGAAGCATTAGTGCTATCGCACTTTTCTTATTGCTCTCAGGTTTACGGCCCCAGCATCACGGTTGATGCGGCTAGCAGAATTCAAAGAGTACAAAACTCATGTCTGCGACTGATTCATGGTGTTAAAAAGTACGATCGCATATCTCATAAACTTAAAGAATCGAATTGGCTGAATATGCACAATAGACGATCTTTGCAAGCTGCTTGTCTTTACCATAAAGTAATTACAGATAAATGTCCTGCTTATTTGTATAACAAAATTTCCTATAGGACAGATGTTCATAATTTAAATTTACGACATAAATTTACTATTACTCCACCACTACATCGCACTGCCCTGTTTGAAAGGGGTTTCTCTTATCAAATTGCGAAGGTATACAATAGCATCCCCCAAAATATTAAAAATTATCCATTGGTTTCATTCAAGGCCAAATTGCGTCTGCACTTGCTGAACCGTCAGAATAGTTAGGCATCACTTGTGTATCGATTTTATGTGTTGATTTGTCACAGAATTATTGGTGTTAGTTATTTTGTAATGTATTAATATTATTAGTTATTAGGCATTTATTCTATATTTAATAAACCTCATTTTTATTTGCTGGGTACAGTGGAAGACCAAACGCAGTGTTCACTGCTGCTGAACTGCTATCCAATGGTTTCCCCAATTAACTTCTTTTTTTTAATTTGGTTTTCTGTACTGTTGCTACGTGTGGAAATAAATGTATTATTATTATTATTATTATATGTAATTGTTAACTGGCGCCAACAAGTTTTTACTTGCGAGTATTGTGCCCCGATAGCATCGAGAAAACATAAACTTACATAGCGTAGTCAGATCCTAAATAATCTTGCTGCAAGAAAATGCAGCATTGAAATAAGATCTACGAAAACAGTAACAGTGTAATATGTTTAATTGGTAAATAGCATATATGCTACAAGGTTGTACCGGCATAAATTATCATAGACCTAATTTAGACAAAGAACAGTTAGGTGTATGCTGTACAATTAAACTTACATTAATTCGACAAACCATAAAACAACTGAAAGTTGGTTGATGGCGTATTAACTGAATATCACTTAAGTAAATAAAAACCGGGAGATCCTGACGGCAACCAGCCAGCGCAGCTGTAATCGGCACAGCCAAAGTAGTCTTAAAATGTAAAAAATACACAACGAAATAGTATCACAGGATTAGTATAGCGGCCTTAATGAAAGCTTTGTATTTCAGTGACCTTGATTATGAGATATTTAATTCTGCTGAAGGTAGCGTGTGATGGCCTGGATCGTTTTCAGCGAAGAATTCCATCCCGTGATTACGGAAAATCAGGAACAGCACGAAGCAGGGACTTGACAGAAACCTGTCGCAAAATGGCGGCTGACAAGTGCAATTGATTAGTTTACGAGAGTATCTTTTCGCTGTAGACAAGTACCTACGTTTTATTTTCATGTTATTTTTAATTGCAAATTCTATTAATCATATTCCATTGTTATTGCTTTTCTCGGGTTTACACTATTTTCCAATAACTGACTGATGAATTACCTCTCTTCCAATTCTAGAATTTACATTTCTTGGTAAACTTCTATACGCTTGTTGCAGTTTTTTATAATATTTATCCAAAACACTGATAGTAGTGTATGATATTAAAAACTTTCTGAGACTTCTCTTCAGGGGTCCTGTAAGTGTTATTTTGGCTTCGAAATAATGATATTTAGCCGGTAGTACGGCTGAGTGGTTTTGCACATCTCACAGTCCAGTCTGCTTGGTCAGTACTTGTATGGTTGAACATTTTTTTTATTATTAGGCGTTTGCCTGCTCAACAATTTACAGTGTTATACAAGGTATTGATGACAAAATATTTATAATATATTAAATAGCGTGAGCGATAAATATGACCGCAAGAAAGTTTTAATTGTTATGTAGTTGATTTACATTATGATAGCACTGGGTATGTTGAAATTGATCACTTAATTGTCATCACTATTGTACTGAGAAAAATATCTTGGGGTAGCTCGCGTTTGAGTCATGTATGGATGCCTAGTTCGCCCAGTGTGTAGTAGGTTGATGAGATTGGCATGAAATTTTTTGGTAAGTTTTGTTATATACTGCTCTATTGTCGGAATACCCAGTTGATAGTGAAGTTGTTGGTTTGTGACGAATCAGGGAGCGTTGACCGCGATTCTAAGGATTTTGTTTTGGAGTACCTACTTGGATACTACGGAGATTTGTTTTGGTTGTTGTTACAGCATAAACCTGTTTTAACGACACTCACGAGTGAGTGAGTGCTAAACACTGGGACAAGTTCGAGAATCGACCACACTTACTCCGGAAATCGCTACAAAACAGGCTAAAGGCCGCGGCTAGAATACGTTCAGGTAGATGGGCGTGGTCCTAAAACGGTACACCACAGGGCAAGCGTGTCGGTATGTATAGGATCAAAATAAATGGGCGCCACAGGATCACATGGGGAAAACCCTCGCTTAACCGAATCTTCAAAGCCAAACGGGGCAGAAAACCCAAATACAGACTCTGGGAGCAATCCAAGCCTCACCTCACATCGATCTTGACAAAAGTGGGATTACCCTGTAAATAAGCATGCACACATCCTAGGGATAATCAAAAGTCCGATACAGTGAATAAATCTATTGGGTCAAACCGATGGCCGAAAGTTACATGAGGGCCGACCAAGATCGGCGCATACAATAGTGTACAAGTAAACGAATATTAATTAAGCCTAGCTGGGAACGCCTTATCTTTTACCGACGCTTACATGGGTACAAAACAAACATTCAAGAAAGGAGCTCCCAGTGCATGAGAAAAAGCTATCAGCAAATAACTTAATTGAGTACCCGAAAATGAAGTGCCGCAGTAAACGTAACGGCTTTGGTCAAATGCTGCTTGCCAGTATAGATCTAATTGAATACAAACATGTGAAGTACAGCACTGCACGCGCCAAGTTTGAGTTAAACTCTATTAACACAATTATTTAATTAAACACACCAAACTGTAATGCAGCAAAGCATGCCCATTAAGCTAAGGAAATGCCCCTAGCAAAGTTGTTTGATTAGTTACGCAAGAAGCCACCACAACAACGAACGCGCACTGTATTAGGAAAGCACCTCTGGCGATTATATTTGATTTAGTTACACACGCTAAAACGCCGACAGGGGCGTGCACAACTGCGATTGAAAAGTTTTTAGCAAGCGTGATTAATTTAGTTACACGCTAGAATGCAAACAGGAACGTGTAGAGCGCTGATTGAAAGTTATTAGCAAGCGCGAGTCATTCAGTTACACACGCTGAAATGCAAGCATGAATACGCACAGCGTCAATTTAGTAAGCGTGACTCATTTAGTTACATACGCTGGAATGCGAACGAACGCGCACACAGCTGCGATCTAGCAGGCGTGAGTCATTCAGTGGCACACGCTAGCCAACTCTACAGCAACACACAGCAATTAGCGCTTAAATTAAAGAAGACTAAATACCTTGTTTTTTTATTTGGTTCGGCCCATCGGCGAAGATCTGACTGCAGCAAACAGGTGGCGGCTATCGCACAGCGTTCAAATTAGCCGGAAGAGTGGCGGGCCTCAAAGATGTCCGGAAGATTCCTTTGATTGATACGAAGCTGTTGCATAACATTACCCTAGTGACCACAAACCTGCGGAGCTGATATTTAGCCTGCTCGAGAAAATGATCCCATCCCCAGATAACGGAAATAATGGCTAACAAGCCGTCGTAATTACTTAATGAGCGGCATCGGCGTACTTAGGACACCCACAGAAAACACGACCACACGCTGCTACCTTCACCACTGGCCGAGAAGCGTCTTAATGAATACAGAAATCGTAATGAAGCCGTAATCGCACTAAATATCGGACGCCGTGCCCTTCGGGGGCCGTCTGCGTGCGAGAGAAGTCGACTGACGTTTTTAATATTTTTGAATAACTTGAAAATAAACGTTCCTACAACCGACGGGGCAGACAGCTGCACGAACAACGATGTAAAGATTTTGATTTTTTTAATAAATTGAAAAAATATGAATATTGTAAGTCATGTTTTTTCGTTAGAAGATTTTGCAGCTAATTTTGTTGTTAATATCAATCTTTACTAATGGTTGTAAGTGAAATCATTAGCTGTGTCATAACATGTTAGTTATTTTTTATTAAAAATCATTTTAAAGTAACGTTTCGCTATTTAATATAGCTTCTTCAGACTTGATACAATTTGTTTATACAATTTAAAAATTTTTGGAACACATTTTAAAGGCACGAAAGTATTTTATCTTTTGTTTTGTTTTTTCTTTTTAATGTTTATACAGTGTGTCCAAGATAAGGAGGGCCAGTATGGGGATCTCGGTAATGGTAAGAGATACAAATTTGGTTAAATGGGAAGAAATTTGCGCAATTAAAGAACTAAAAAAATGACGTCTATAAATCCTTGATATGATTTTTCGTTTTTGAGATATCTCAAAAAAACCGAATTTTTGGATTTTGTTTTTTATTTTTTTCTGGCGTTAATATTAAAGTTAGAGCGAAACTGATTAAACTTCTTTATAGCAACTTTTAGTGGACTTCATGATTACGTTACCAATTTTTTTATCTGACGTTTCGTCTTCGAGAAACCATTATCAACTTCATTTTTTTAAATACGGTCCTGGTTTTTTTATGCCAAATTTGCAAAGCCCTTGTTACTCTAAATTCAACAATGTACCACATATTATGGTTTAATCACGTTTCGAGTTTTTTTCTGATCATCATCAGAAAATTTTTTAGATACGGACCTGCATTTCTCATAATTTTGTAAAATAAGTTCACACAGTAAGTTAGGTGTTTTTAGATGCCGTTAAAATATTGAAATGCACATCATAATGTCATAATTCTGATACATTAATTTAATAAGCAACCAATAACTATTAACAATAAACAACAAATAAATGAACAAAAGATAGGCAGAAAGAATGAGAAAACGAGCCTTGAAACAATGTAATAGGTATTTAACGTTTTGAAATAGAAGAAGAACTTAGAAGATTGGTTCTTGAAGCCTTTCAAAGTATAACGCCAGTATTGCTGAATAATGTTTTAGATTCTACAGTTAGATGTTATTTATGCATAGAGAATGATGGCAACCTATTTGAATACCTTCTGTAAATTTAATACCTATTAAATGGTTTCGATGTTCGTTTTGTTATTCTTTCTGTCTATCTTTTGTTCATTTCTTTTTTGTTTATTGTTAATAGTTATTGGTTGGTTATTAAATTAATGTATCAGAATTATGAAATTATCATGTGCAGTTTAATATTTTAACGGCATGTAAAAAGGCCTAACTTACTGTATGAACTTATTTTTACAAAATTATGAAAAATGCAGGTCCGTATCTAAAAAAATTTCTGATGATGATAAAAAAAAAGCTCGAAACGTAATTAAACCATAATATGTGGTACATTGTTGAATTTAGAGTAACAAGGGCTTTGCAAATTTTGCATAAAAAAACCAGGACCGTATTTAAAAAAATGAAGTTGATGATGGTTTCTCGAAGACGAAACGTCGGATAAAAAAATTGGTAACGTAATCATAAAGTCCACTAAAAGTTGCTATAAAGAAGTTTAATCAGTTTCGCTCTAACTTTAATATTAACGCCAGAAAAAAATAAAAAACAAAATCCAAAAATTCGGTTTTTTTGAGATATCTCAAAAACGAAAAATCATATCAAGGATTTATAGACGTCATTTTTTTAGTCCTTTAATTGCGCAACTTTCTCCCCATTTAACCAAATTTGTATCTCTTACCATTACCGAGATCCCCATACTGGCCCTCCTTATCTTGGACACACTGTATATGTTCCAAGTCATAAAGTAGTTATAGTTTTATACTATCAATTTCTGTTTTAATTTGGTTTAAGAATAGTGTAAAATTGGATTTCACCTTTTGTTGTTTTAGTAGTTATTTGTGGTTATTTGGTTAGTTGTTTGATTTATTTCCATTTTTTATTTCCTCTATTTTCCTCTTTCTTAGACCTGTTATGGATGTTTAATAGGTAAGGAATTTTTGAATTATATTATAAACTATTTCTGGTGTTATTTATCTGGTATTTCTTTTTTAAGTTAAAATGGTTCATTTCGTATTTTTATTTTGGTTTTCAAAATGCTGTTAATTGCTAATTTTTCTTTAGTATTTTACATTTTTCTACATTTATTTCTTCCACCCTGGTTTTGAGGTTTTTTAAGTTGTTTTAATTTCTGTATATGTATTTTAGATACAAAGGAGTCCTTTAGTTTGTATTATTTTCACTTGGATTTTTGCTTTTAGTTTCTTGGTTTTTTTTATTATTGAACCATCTGTTTTGGGATCACTTTTGGTTTTCAAACCAGCATAATCGCCACTAGGTTAAATTATTCTTTAAGAATTTGCTGTAGAAACTTATCAGTTTCGTTTATGACATTTTTCAATTGAAAACCTTTGCATTGTATTTATTAAGATTTTTCTTAAAGTGGTACTTGACTTTTTGTTTTAAAAGTTTTGGTGTTCTTGTTTGTATTTGTCTATAGCTTGTTGTTATTATTTGAAAATGGGATGGGCAAACGTTCTTGAATTGTTGGTTAATCTGTTTAGGTTAATTAGTAGGTTTGGAAATCTGTTTTTTCTTTTTTTGGTTAATTATTAACTTTTTTGGGTTAATAATTTGAGTTAATAGTTAACCAAAAAAAAAGAAAAACAAATTTCCAAACCTACTAATTAACCTAAACAGATCAACCAAAAAATCAAGAACGTTTGCCCATCTTATTTTCAAATAATAACAACAAGCTATAAACAAATATAACACATCCGTAGAGGATTAACGGACGTATCAGTGATTTGTACACGATAATAGTACATTGGGCGAACAAGGTGGACTTGCGATTTGAAAGTGGTTAGGGTTGGATTAGTCTCGTGTGTCCTTCGTTTAGCTTTTTGAGGACATGGTATTTCCAGGTGAGCTTAGTGTCAAGATAAATGCCTAAGTATTTAACGGGCTCATCGTTGGCGTTCCAGTGTATGGAGTGGCCGCCATTAATTGTGATTTCAGGAAGGTTATTAATTCGTCTTAGTGTGAAAATTTTTGTAAATTTTTGATGGATAGGTGCCATTCCTTGAACCATCTACTGATAATAGTGCTGGCAGCTTATAGTTTGGAGATAGCCACTTCCAAGCGTTCGTCTTTGCTTATTATGACTGTGTTATGTGCATACAATGCCAGGTGAGCATTAATGGTTGGAAAGTTCCGCATGTAGATGTTGAAAAGGATTGGGCCTAGGATGCTGCCCTGAGGGACCCCTGCATGTATGTTTTTGGTGAAGGATAGGGATGTGTGTGTTTTGACTGCAAAAGTGTGATTTTCAAGGAAGGAGAAAAGTATGGATTTGATGTAGCTGGGTATTTGAAGTAGTGAGATTTTGTATTTCAGGCCGTTGCTCCACACGCTATCGAAAGCTTGAGATATGTCGTGTACTGTGTATTGTTTGGATTCATAACCCCTTTTGATCGTCTCTATGACATGTTGTAATTGATGGCAGGTGGAGTGGCCTTCTCTGAAACCTCATTGGTAGGTTGGTAGAATCTTCAGTCTTTGGACTTCGTCGTTAAGCCGAGAATGGAAAACTTTTTCTAGCAGTTTCGAAATAGTTGACAACAAACTAATGGGTCTGTAGCTGTTAATGTCTTTCTTATCCTTTCCCGGTTTAGGGAACATAAGTATAATTGCATGTTTCCAAATTTTTGGGAAATACCCTAATCGTAGACATGCGTTGAAAACTGTTGTCAAATATGCGTATGGTTTGTTGGTGAGTTTTTTTAATATGATATTGGGTATTTTATCGTTTCCTGGCGATTTCTTAATTGACAGGGTTTTGATAATCGAAGCAAGCTCCTTGGGGGAGGTTGGTTTGAAGTTTCATTCCGGGGTTGGTTGGTGTGTTTCAATATAGTTGGTGTGTTGTGAGAAGTGAAAGTTTTCTCGAGATGATCGGCAAAGGCTTCACTTTTTTCTGCGTCAGAATTGAGTATTTGAGCACCCGTGGAGATTGGTGGTATTTCGTGAGGTTGGCATAGTATGCGTAGTATGGTTGTTCTCCATAGTCCTGGATCTCCTGGTTCGAGATTATTAATATGTTTTTGATAGGAGTAAATTCGATACGCTTCGAGTTGGTGTTTGATGCGGTGAGATAAATTATTTACAATGTGTTTTGTTATGGGACTTCGGGTTCTTTGCCATTCTCTTCTCAACGTGTTCTTTTGCTTGATTAAATCAAGTATATGTTTAGGTGATGGGTTATCGATTGTACGTTTTCTGTTTACCTTCTTTTTGGTGGCTTTGTTGACGCTGTCAGTGATGCTTTTTGTTATGTGTATAAGTGTTTCGTTTATGTGGGTTGGGGATTGAAGATTGTTAGGGTACTTGAGTTGTTTATCAAGATACTCGTCATATAGTTCCCAGTTTACTATCCCATTAATTAATCTAGGCTCGGGGATGAATTTTGCAGGTGTTATTAGAAATGAAATGATAACTGGCAAGTGGTCCGAGTCTAGTTCTGGGAGCACTTGTTGTTCAGCTTGCTTATTAATTTTTTTGCCTGCAATAATGTCTAGGATGTTGGGTTGGTGGTCATTTCTGTAGGGGTAATAAGTGGGTTCGTCAGGGGCTTCTATTTGAAAAGCATAGGTTGATGTTAGGTCATAGAGATTCGTACCGGCAGGGTTTGTGCTTGACATCCCCAAATGGTGGTTTTGGACCTTAAGTCTCTAATGAGCAGAGTAGGTTTGTTTGAAGTGAAGACTGAGATGCCTTGTTCTAATAGTCTTTTGTTCGGTTGTTTATAATGTTTATAGACGCATATAATGTTTACGGTAGTGCCGTCTTGGGCTTCTATTTTAATTCCAACTGTTTCAAGATTAACAGTGTTGATTGGATGCCATTCGTGGTGTATGAATTTACGCTTAATAATGATGGCCACTCCTCCTGAAGCAATGTTGGCATTTCTGTATGTGCGGTAGATCTGATATCCAGCTATTTTGAGTTTTTCGGGGTGACTTAGGTGCGTTTCTGATACGCATGCTATATAGAGGGAATGCCTTGTGAGGAAAGACTTGAATAGGTTTAGTTGTGTTTTAATACCATTTGCATTCCAGTTGAAGATTTTTATTTGAGAAATTGTGTTGATTTTAAGGTCCATTAAAAAGAGAGGGCAAGAGATTGGATAACAAGAATTGTTTTATTTGTTCCATATAGGGTTGGATTAGATTTAGGAGTGATGATAATAAGGTTTTAAGTAATAATGAGATTTCAGGTTGTAGCCTGTACTGGCTATTTTAATTTATTTTAGAAGATTAATGAGATTGCTACAATTTGCCAAGCTGATACTCGCTCCAGGCAGCTCAGATTGCTAAAGGTATCATTCTTACACTCAAGTTTTGTAACACAGTAAAGCACTCAGAATAACTTTATAAGCGTATAATTTCGTTAACTATTAATACATAAAATTATATTTAATTCGTTAAGGCAAAATAAATTGTACTAATGTTTACAATAAAATTAAATCTGGTACTCTTCGGCTAGCGTGGCGGTCCGTTGTCAGAAGACAGTGCTAGTGGTTATTGGGCCACCCTCGGTTCATAGTCGGTCTTGCGTCCTGGCGTACGTTTGAACTACTTTCATGCTCGCACGGCCAAGCATGAAACGCTCAGATTTCTAACGTGCTTTAAGCCATGGGGGAATGCGTGAATTAATTTTTAATTAACCAAAATTGCGTTTGCGCTGAGCGAAACGTTACAAGTTGTTGAGGAGTTTGTTTTGGATTGTGAAATATTGCGTGCGAGTTGAGGGTAATTTTTCATGTTATGTGCGGGTACTTGAGTGTTCTGCGATTTTGTTGTTTTGTGAAATTCATTTCGATGACGTCTGTCTTGATAGTTCATTGATTCAGGGAAATACTAGCATTCTCTTAAGTTAGCTGGGTGTTTTTCTCCGAGCTACACAAAATGAGGACGTTTTAGAACCGTTGGCGGCAAGCGAATAATATAGCTGTGTGCGCTAGAAGCCACTAAACACTTGCACCAAACTCAATATGTTCAAACTTAGGCAGAATAATTCGAAAAACTCATATACAAGTAGGGTCCCAATTTATGTTTTAACATTAGTGATGCCGGACTAACGCCAGTTATTGAGTTGGGTGTGGTTCAATATTTTAATAGAAAATTATTTATCAGTTTTCAATCTTCTGATCTCCATGTAGTGCCATCATCAGACACTTATTTATAGTTTGTACTTGCTTTTCTGCCATTACAATTGAACGTGGATGTAATGGTGATGCGAACGTACATTTTATTCCATTTGATTTACAGAATAGTTGATATTCAGCTCTCAAAAACGGTGGACCGTTGTCGGAAACTATTTCTTCTAGGATACCAAAACATCAAAACTTTGGCGTAATATTTCTATAGTCTTTTCCGCATTGGTTCGGCTGCGCATGATGTATACGTCTAGCCATTTGGCATAACTATTGACAAGTAATAACAAGGGATACTCTTTAAATTGCAAAAAATCTACGTCACTCTTTTCCAGCATTGTGAAGTTTTGGGCCATGGCGTATATGGAACAGATACTGGTTTGTTTTGTTGCAATTGACATAGTTCCCATCTCTTCACAAATTCTTCAATATCCATATCTATATTTGGTCATACCAAAATTCACTCCTAGCTACTAGCTTCATTCTGACCACGCCGATATGTTGATCGTGTAGCAAATCTAAAATTGAATTTCTCAGCTCGGTATTATTAACCGATGGCCCCACTAAAGGCAATTATTTAACGAGAGTTCTAGTCGTTTGTCAGAATAGGGTTTAAGGCCGACATCAGTATTTTTATCTGGTCAACCAATTTTAGCAAGTTCTAATACTTTTACAATGACCTTATCTTTCTTTGAACCTTTAGCTATATCCATTAGGTTGATTGGCACTTCGTAATGGTCTGAAAATGAACATATAGGTTCTTCTAAAATGTCTTTTGATGGTAAACGACTCAAGCAATCTGCATTTGCAAGTTCCTGACCCTTCCGATACTGAATATCGTAATCAAAGGTTGATAATTTAAATCCCAAACGTTGTAGCCGTGTTGCTACTAGAGTGGGTATGTTAGTTTTAGGATTCAGTATAGTTTCTAGTTGTTGGTGGTTAGTAACTAATATGAACTTCCTCTCGTATATAAATCGGTGAAATTTCCGCACTGCAAATATCGCTAGCGCTTCCTTGTGTAACTGCGGATAATTTCTCTCATTTGGAGCACGTATACTCTATGCAAACATAATTGGATGTTCAACCCCATTTATAATGTGACTCCTCACTGCACCTACACCATAGGGTGATGCATCTGCTGCTATTACTATAGGTTTCCTAGCATCATAGTGAACTAATGCTGGACTATCAATATTCATCCCCTTACACTTTTCGAAAGCATCCTTACAATCTTCTGTTCATTTAAACTCAACATCTTTGTTCTTCGTTCTAAATCATATAACACCTTCAAATGTGATGAGATCATGGGCAAAGACTTGTGATAGTAATTAACCATTTCCAGAGATGATTATAACTGACTTACATTTTCGGGTTTAATCGAGTTAATACCCCGACTATCCAAAAATGACCAACACATTCAACGCTTTTCTTAAATAACGAGCATTTCTCCACTTTTATTAATATGTTATAGTTCGTTAACCGCTCTAGCACCTTTCTCACATTATTTCCGCAATCATCTAAGATTTCTCCTGCTATAATTACATCATCCATATAACATGCACACAATGGAATTCCGCTTAGTACCCTGCCAATTACTGAAAAATAGTTGGTGCTGATGTAATACCAAATGATGACCTTGTAAATTGAAATAATCCTAAATGTGTGTTAATTGTGAGTAATTCTTGACTTCCTGGACTCACTTCCAATTGCAGATAAGCGTTTGACAAATCTAAAGTGTCAAAGTACTCTCCCTCACTTACTGCATTAAAAAGATCTTTACATATTGGTAACGGGTAGTGCTCCATTTTCAGGTTTGGGTTAATTCTGACTTTGAAATCTACACAGATTCTGACTTGCTTCGAAGACTTTCTTGGGACGATAACAATCGGGCTTGCCCATTCTGAATATTTGACTGGTTTTAATATTCCCGCTTCTACCATATATATTAATTCCATTCCTACCGCCTCTTTTATGCAATATTGGACTCGGTAAGCTTGGTGGAAAATAAGAGTAACATTGTCGTTTAATACTAAATTTGCACGATTACTGCAAACAATTGTCACATGACTGATATCATCCAATGAGAACCATGCATTTTTTGAAAATCGACCAATCCCGAACTGGTTACCTGATAAGCTGTCTAGGGAAACTTATCAACTGATAAGCTCCCTAGTGCTAATTATCGACCCCGTAGATGGTGTCATAATTAGAAATAGAAATGCAAGAAACAAGCAATTTGAGTTTTTCGGCATTATTAGATCAATTTTAAATCATAATTCGTATACGGGTTTTGTGTAATAATCTTCGAAATATAAATGCGGGCGACACACTTACATATAATTGTGCCCGTGCTAAGAATCATAGTGCTGGTTGCCCTTAGAAAACTGCCCTCGGGCAAGCCCTCGGGACAGTTTTCATTGCAACCAGTACTCGACCCTTCGCGTGGGCAGAATTATCGGTAAGAATGTCTCGCCCTTGTTATACTTATTACTATTGAAAAATTTTTATGATTGAAGACCTCTCGCCCTGCATAACCTCTTTAAAATCTTTTTTTAACTGAACAGTTAATTTTTCTGCTTTAACTAGTTTCATGCTCTACCACAACAGTTGAAAAGACTGTTCTCCAATCTGGATATAACTTATCTATCCACGTTCTACCTAATAATGGTTGGCATACTGACTGCGTTTCAATTATAACCAACGGCAATTTAGCGGATGAACACTTATTATCTGTACTAACTTTGACATAAACCTGACCTAACACATTTAACTCGTTACCTGCCACAGTTTTTAATTTCACTTTAAATTGTTCCCATTTAATATCAGGAAATAATTTACCGACACACTTGCACCTCTGTCCACTTCCATATCACATGGTGTGTTATTAATAAAAACCTGTCTAATTACCGGTGCATATTCAGACGGAATATTACTCAAGTACTCTACGTTTTGACAAGGCATTTCATTACATGACATATTTGTACTAACTACTTGACTTATCTGACTAAATTGTCCATCGTCTCTTGTTTCAGGACTCCTTTCGGCGTTGGATTGACCTTCATTGACCGCGGTGACCTTTTTGTTTTCCTTCCTGCATACCGAACAGGTCATAGTTCTGCTGGACACGTACTGGGATTATGATTCCTTCCACATCTGAAACAACTCTGACGGAAATGCTTTTTTTTCTACGTTCGATGAGGTTGCAGCTTTGGGCTTAGACTTGGATTGAAATACCTTATCTACACTCACAGGGTTTAACAATTTAGCTTGTTTCTTTGCTGATTTCATATTTAGCGCAATTTTGGAGGCTCCATTGAATGACAGCTTCGTTTTCTTTGAGTAGCTTTATTTTGTATGCCGCATACTAATTTATCTCGCAGTGCTTGCTCAAGAAACTTAGGTGATCCTTAGGTGACGCAAAATTCTTGAATGTGCCATAAACTTACGGCCCAACTAATGTTATAACTTATAAACATCGACCCCTGTATGTTCGAAGCTACGTTGTTGACTATACGAATTATTGTTCCATCCTCTCTGTATACGAAATGAAATCACCAGTCGACTCGTTGAAATGCTCAATGCTTCCTATTAAGGCCATCTTCCAACTATTTCCTTACCGCCAATCGACTTTTGTGGTTAGCGTAATGTAGGAAATTTTTTTTTTATACGTGGATATCGTAATTATCGTTTTTAGGACTCACCGCGATAATCCTCGTCGCCAAATATGCTGTGTCGTTACTGGGTTAGGTTGACTCGATTAATACACTACTAAATATAGACTACTTCTTTATTCAATTAATTACATAACATTCGTACAATGCATCGCCTTGGGCAAACAGGAGGTGTATATTGTTATGATATACACATGGGTATTAAAATCAATTTTATAGAGGATTAAGGGAGTACAATGGTTGAAAATAATCAAGATCTATTGAAATATGAATTGGAAATGTGAATAATTATTATGCAATTAAAAAGTAAACGAGAATTTATAATTGAGTGGAATATGGCTATTTGAAAAACAGAGGAATTCTAAAATTATATATATATATATATATATATATATATATTGCTACGAACAAAGTTGTTTTAATACAAATTTACCTTTTGTTCTTTAAAAGGTTAATCACCACCATAAAACCTACCTTGTTGTAAATATTTTCTTGTATATAGTTGTTCACTCGGCTAGCTCACCATTTACTTTTAATCTGCAGGGTAACTGTTATATTATATCTGACAAGACACTGCAGTCTATTACAATGTACTTTAAAACTTAAATAAAAATATTTTAGCAAATAATATTTAGATTTTATTAATATAATCAAATGTAACCTTTAAATGACAATTATCATATTTTTTCTCTAATCCTTTAATATAAAAGTAATTGTTAAAGTTTATTTTGAAGTTGCTGGTACTTTGACAATTTAAACAAATTTTGTTAATGACACTTCCAATAATTAAGTAAATGTTTAAACCTTAGGTTTACAGAACCAGTATTACTTTATAAATCTAAATTAAACGAATTTAGAATTTCTATATGCCTTTTTTTATCTTTTGAATTTTTATTGTTCGTAGCTCAGTACTGAGAATTGATTTTAAATGGACTCACTTGGATTTTTCACTTTTGTTGCCACGTGTCTGCAATCCTCTCTGGTAGAAGTTGCCCCTGGAACTCGCTTGATTACACAGCTTTTGTGTTGATGTCTTCAAATTATAATGAGTTCTTTAACGTAGATAACGTGCACTAATAATCACTTTTAACAACGTTCTAAGTACATTCTACCCAGAGTACGTTAGTTTTATAATAATTCTGGAAGAACAATTTAATATCCGTCACAATTTATTAAAATTTTCTACCCGCCTCCTTCTCTTTTATCAAAACATAAACAATTCGTTATTCCTTCTCTTGGCACTCTTTTCAGAAGAAACATTTATTAATTACTAACTTAAATCAATCTAATTAAAATTTTTGACAAAAGTCATTTTTTTAGGTTAGCAATTTTTATCCATCATTTTTTAAATATATTTGAAACTTTCCTAGATTATAAACAAACCGCCAGACTAACAAAGTTAAGTTATACGTCAGCACTTTGCAACATTCTGCAATGCATCTCATATGAACAATAAATATTTTTTTAACAGTTCAAATCACTTGCTTGGGGTTATAAGGCCCATTCTATTGTCAATTGAGCTTCAAAAATATTACATCAAATGAACATGTATACGTTATTCATATCAATGCTGATTTATATTATAGACTTTCTCTTATTTTTGCAGGTGTTATACCAATCTTGCCCAGTTTTAAGTGATTCAACTTTTTATAGATTTTTTTTAACATTTTAATATCATAGCAATATATAGGGCTAAATGGTATCTTGTTAAGCCCATTACATTATCGGGCCGTTGTTCCACCCGGCTTAAAAATTTAGTCCGGAAGATATAAATCACTTTATATGCGGTTTTTTATCAATACGAGCCAATACAACCTCAGAGTGGTAATGTTTTTCTAAGTTTAGTTTTTTATATATCAATAGGACCATGTGAGTCCTTTGATATTATTAGTTCGTTATTTAGCCCGTTTGTGTATAAATTTAAATCTGTTGCACGTTGTGTATCCCATCGGTGTTGCCAAATGTATTCTCATGTGTTAGTCAAGTTAGTGCATCACGTGGTAAAATACAGATCTTCCACACAGAGTTGAGGAAGCGAACGGACCGCTCGAAAGCATTAAGTGAGTTATGTTTTCGTATAAGTGACGTGGAGTGCGAAAAAATAGTTGAAGCCGTGGTAGGAAAATGGTAGCGCTAGCTGCTGAAAATAAAAAGGGTAAGTTTCTATGTATTCTAGCTTTCTTCGAACTGCAAAATTCCAAATACCTACAATAACTAAGTTCTTTATTTTCTCATTTAACGCATTTAATTACATAAGGCAGGTGGATGACGTCATTATCAATACATTGATCTAAAATATTTACAAATCTTTTAAATGCACCACTTAATGGTTACTAATTAATAGTGTTAATTGCGTTACGTATTGCATTATTTAATTAAACAATTGTTCGAAGACGATTATAATAAGGAGTTGCTGCAAATACAAAAACAAGAACAAATCCAAAACGAGTGAATATTAAAATGGCGCCAAAAACGTAGTCTTGTTTGTGTAATGAACTTAGTCTCATTGTAAAACCAACCCGCCACTGTAGCATTTTATCGGTGTGCCGTGCAAATCAAAACAACCGAAAATGTTCTACGGGACAAGTGCAATACTTTCAATGAGTTCACCCAAATCCTAATACAATGTATTATGATATAAACATGCATTTCACACCTCAGCAATGTTTACAATCGATTTTGAAGAACCAGAACAGGGACCTTTTGAAGCCAATCAGTTTCAAAATAATTTGGCTCATATGATCAAAATATCATTTCGTTCACCTTAGCATGTTTTGGTTGAAGTAAAACAAGCTGTTTGTGGTTTAACAACATATATCCAGTCTGGTGTCTGTCTATATTAAGCAAAAATGGCACGTGGTAAAGTTATTGCCAATTTGTTGAATTTTGGTAAGTCCTGTGCCAAAATTTACAAACAATTGCAATTATCGTGTTATAGTGAATGAAATATTGCTAAAATATAAAACAACAGAATCCATAGCAGAAAAGCCAAATTTGGGAAGAACTCCAAATATTATACCAGCAAATTTAAGAGCTTTACTGATCTGACCCAAATGATATGATTCTGGGCTCGTAAAGTTTTTGTATAGCCTGAATATAGATCTATTTAATTCCTCTCTGTCACATAACCTGCCATAATTTAAATAATGGGACACTGTCGTAGGCTTTCCTTACGTCTATAAAAACTATATGGGTCTTGAGATTACATGCTAATCGTTTGTCTGTCAGTTGCTTTAGGTAAAACAGGTTGTCTACCAGGGATCGACCAGTAAGGAATCCACTTTGCTCCTCTACATCTGCAACTTTAGTCTCGAGCCTATTTTTTATTATTTTTCCATAAATTCTTTGTAGCAAATTTGTAACACTCAGTGGTCTATAATTGCTACAGTTTGTTTTATTCCCTTTCTTGTAGATGTTAGTTATGTATTCCGTTTTCCACTCAACTGGAAGTTCTTCTCGTCTTAGGAACACATTAAATATATAAGTGAGAAGTTCATAATTTTTTTATCCGTGCTTTACAAGTTCGACAGAGATGCTACCAGGTCCTGAAGCCCTTCCATTTTTCATGCCTACTATAGCTTTTTTAGTTTCTTCTAGCGTTATTTTATTCCCTTTCTTCTGAAATAAATTTTCTTTGTTGTTCATCGTTTAAATAATTTTCAGGCAGTAAAACTAAGTTCTTTTTAAAGTATTTGACACATTGTTACGTGCTAAAAGTTATATTGTACGAATGGTAGTAGTTTACGGTATATATAGTCGTGAATGAACGATCAAGTGGGAAAACGCGGTGAAAGCTTATAAAAATTAGTATCAGAGTTGCACAGTTTGTTAAAAAGAAAAAGAGGGTAGAAATTGGATAACAGTTTTTGTTTTTCAAAAACGAGTGACGGAATTAAATTGTGCAAAAGGTTTTCGCGGAAAAATAATCTGAAACTCGTAATTTTTCGTGGTGTCGGTGATAGTATTTGGATACTGGCTGACCGTGCTTGTAGCAGATTTTGCAAACGACTTTACTTTCCGTCAGACCCAGATCCGAGTCAATTTTGACGATATAGGAACCACGGAAAACGTTGCATTTATTGCCTGTTAAGTACAGGGTATGTATAGTTATTTGGCATTTATCTCAGTCTATTTCGTAATTTATTATTATAGCAACAAGTATTAGGCGGAAAACATACATTAGTTTGGGAAAGCTCATCTTCTGAAATTCGTCACGCAGTTTTGGTGTCTACTTGCAGTAGGTGACAACCCGCGATACGGGTTGTCAAGTTGGCAGTTGTGGAAGAGAATTGACCGGTGAAGCGGGGTTAGTGGATTCCTTAAGATTCTTAGGGCTGGTCATCGATACTACAAGTACAACGACAAAACGGATAAGTGAATTAAAGATAATCTGATGATATTTCGCATATAACTAAAATAAGAACAGTGTGTACTTATCCATTAGAAATATTTGGTATAAGTTAAGTGGGGTACCCCGTTCGAATATTAGTGCTTAGATAATTGATTGTCCAACTTAATGCATAAAACGATTGTTATCAATAAAGTTAGCTAAAGGTATTGCTTCTTTTATTTTTATTTTTGGAAAGGTTCAATAATTGTATTGTAGATATATAGTGAAGCTATAAGTTTATTTACCTCAGTGTTCTTGAGTTAAACTTGTTGGCGCTCACCTTTTAATATCTTAGTAATGAAAGAATTCGCGACGTCTTCACTGTAGCTAGAGACGGGCCTCAAGTACACTCTTATAGCGATCAATTTTTGAAGTTACAATATAGAACGCTGACCTAAAGGTAAGTGAAAAGCTAACAACATACTACTCAAACAAGATTTATTGCTAAGCTAGTGGACTTTTATGAAATTACAATGGAAAAACGAATGTGTCAGCTATATTGATTATGTGACTGTATCCATCTTTTATTTTATTCAACTCATAGTAGCCGATACCAAAATCCCGGTAAGTATTACATTTTTACTGCGGGATTGCAAACGCTAATACAAAGTAAGGAAGCCAAATATCTGGTGGTTTGACAATGCCTCGTTATCTCCCAAAAAAGAGACAATCGAACAGCATTGGTTTTATATCACGAACAGTTATTAGGTCATTAAAACGTAGAAATCATTGTTAACCTCTGTTTTTTGCTCCTATCGCTATGTGAATTTATATACCAGGACCGTAGTTCACAATTTCTGATTTTAATTTCAAGCCAGTTCTCCTTTGACTTTTTCAGAGTAAGAACCTGCCGAAGCTCCGAGTGTAATCAGTTAAAATAAGTAATGTGTCAAGTGGTGACCATAAGGTCAAGCCTTGTGATACAGTGTTTATTTTTCAATAACTAAGAAACAATAATTCATCAAGTTAATGGAACTTAAACAAAGTGGACGGCCATGACGGCGTGCCAAATTTGGGTACACATTTTCCACCAAATACACAAATGCCACTCGATCAAGTTCCGAGTAGTTGTATGTACCAATAGACCATACCAGTGTAATATCAACACCACCAAAAATACCAACAACCACCTCAGTTATCAATACAACCAATGTCCCAATCGTCTCAGGTGCACAACCCTCTTCATATGCAAACTTCGCAACCATCTCAAACTACGAGCCAGCAAGACGGAAGCACGCCAATGCAAACGAGTGTGGAACAAGAATGGCAAACACCCTGCAAACTACAGAGGGTGCTTAGTGGCTAAATAAATTCAAACACGTAAATTTCCACCACTTAGACCCAGGAAAAACTCACAACTGGTTCAACCAGGTACTTCCTTTGCTCAAATAGTTGCAGACAAAAGCCAACAACCACAACAAATAGACAATCAGCCACCAGTACAAACATGAAAACAACAGGGAACTAATAACAAAATGGAAAGAATGGACACTCTGCTCAACTTGCTCACTACCATGATCTCTAAATTGCCGTAATGGCCCAATTCCTAAATATCGTACTCTGGATACAGCAAAGGGGCGTTGAAAACACCAAAACCTGTCAGACTTCACAATAAAATCAATAACTGGAATACATATAGGGAACTAATTGACGACAAGATTCAGCTAAACGTATCATTAAAAACAGAAAAAGACATCCACAGTGCTGTAGAGTTTCTAACTCGGACCGTTCAAACTTCTACTCGATCCGCTATTCCGAACCAGGAAAAACAAAGTGACACAGAAGATTGTCCTATATTCATTAAACGGAAGATATATGAAAAAAGAAAACTGAGAAAGATCTGGCAACATACAAGACATCCACAAGACAAGGCTAAACTTAATAAAGCAATTCAAGAACTAAAATCTCTCCTGCATAACCTCCAAAACCAGGCAATACAATAGTATTTGCCTAGGCTTACCTCTACAGAAGACATAAATTATTCATTATGGAAAGCCACCAAAAAGTTCAAGAGACCACAGGCAACAATTCCACTTATTAGACTAGCAAACGGGAATTGGGCAAAAATCAGCCACATTTGCCAATCATTTAGCGCAAGTATTTCAACTATTCCCTCAAACTTGTTCTCCAGAAGTAAAAGACAATTTCACAAATTTGGAGGAGCCGCCAAGACAACACAGACCATCAAACCGTTCAAAGTTACTGAAATTGAGACAACTATTAAAAATTTAAAGTTAAATAAAGCTCCTGGCCACGATTTAATCACTGCTAAAACTCTGAAAGAACTTCCAGAAAAAGGCTTCAAAATGATCACCTATATATTTAATGCTATTCTGAGATTGAATTTCTTCCCACAACAATGGAAATTAGCGCAAGTAATTCTAATTCCAAAACCAGGAAAACGCCCGGAGGAAATTACATCATACAGACCTATCAGTCTCCTTCTATTTATAGACAAGGTATTGGAGAAACTAATTTTAAGAAGAATGAAACCAACTTTTGTGAAAAGAAACGTTATACCAGATCACCAGTTTGGTTTTAGAAAAGGGCACGCTACTACGGAACAAGTCTACCTAATAGTAACAAAAATCAACCACGATCTACAACTTCAAAAATATTGTTCGGCAGTTTTTCCAGACGTCAGCCAAGCCTTTGACAAAGTTTGTCATACGGGACTGCTTTACAAGATCAAAAACGAACTGCCAGTTTACTACAAAATCTTAAAATCGTACCTAGAAGAGAGATCGTTTTAGGTCAAATATCAAGAACAACTGTCACCGATTTACTCAATACAATCTGGAGTTCCACAGGGTAGTATTCTAGGACCTGTGTTATACATATTGAACACCGCAGACCTTCCATCCACAAGCTAAACAATGGTAGCCACTTATGCCCATGATACTGCCATGCTGGCTTTGCATGATGATCCAACTACAGCATCCCAAATACTTCAGAGAACATTAAAAAAGATAGAAGACTGGTTGAAGACATAGATAGCGTATAAAAGTAAATGAAGACCAATCAGTTCATGTTACATTTACCTTGCAAAAAGAAACATGTGCTCCAGTAAATTTAAACGGCAACATAATTCCTCAACAAGATCGTGTCAAATATCTTACCTGGAAAACCCACATTTGGAAGAAAAGGTTACAACTAGGATTAAAATTTCGACAACTGTATTGGTTAATAGGCAGGAACTACCAACTAACTCTGGAAAACAAACTTCTCCTTTATAAAAGTATAATAAAACCTATTTGGACGTATGGCATATAGTTATGGGGATCTGCTAGTAATTAAAATCTGTAAATTCTACAAAGATTTCA
>CALNHX010006673.1:0-85264 GCA_940337035.1 Agriotes lineatus
GGTTGTTGACTGCCAATTAATTAGCATATAGTTGCTGAAAGGGTGGTATAAAAAAGTCAAGGTTTTATTTTTTTTTTCTATCGTAAAAATATTTTCCAAATATTTGCTGAGTAAAATTATCTTGTCAACTATGTAGAAAACCTTTCTGGCATGGCAACTGGAGACAAAATTTATATAAATGAGCACGAAAATAAACAATTATTAAGAAAAATCAAAGGGAGAAGGATTAATTGCTGGCTATAAATACGTGTGGATTAAAAATGGGAAGCTTTTCGCAAGATGTAATGATGATGGGCCTGTCGTGAGAATTTCCTGCGAAGAGGATTTGATGAAACTGATGCCGGTACCTGGGGATCGGGTTCGTTAGGGTTGGATATGCTTCTTATATGTAAGTAATGATACAATTTACTTTCCTTTATGGTAATTACCACTGCTGATAATTTACTAAATACATTAGATAATGATGATATTGAAACATTTACATTAAATAATATAAGCGAATTGCAAAAATTTTCAACAAACTCAAAACATAAAAATAATTTTTGTTTATTGCATACTAACATAAGAAGCATTATCCAAAAATTTTGATAAACTACAAGTATTAACTGAAGAACTACATTCATTATTTGACTGTATTATGCTCACTGAAACATGGTTAATAGAAAATATAAACTGTTTCAGCCTAACAGGATACACCACTTTCTATAACAATAATAGATTTAATAAAAGTGACGGTGTCGTGGTGTTTGTTAGAGCATCTCTGCCTGTGGCTATTAATTTAACTGAACATGATGGCAATTACAATATAATGAAATTACAAATAACAAAATATAACAAAAAATATGGTGTAACATCTATTTATAAATCACCTGCTTATAATACTAATAAATTTTTAAACGAACTTGATCATCATATAAAAAAATTCTATAACGTGGAGAATGAATGGATAGTAGGCGACTTAAATATAGATATTTTAAATTACAATGACATAAACACATAACGATTTGGATATTCTTTCAAGACATGGGTACAGTGCTTACATAAATACATCTACTAGAAATAATAAAACATGCTTAGATCACATTTTTTTCAAAACTAACAAGATCAAATCACACCCATGATATTAAATTCAAAAATAACTGATCACAATTCTCTTATTCTAAACATTACTTTCCCAAACAAAGCAAAAGCATCTGGCGATGTGCAGGAGAGCTACACTAAAAAAAATCAAACAATTGATTATAAAAAATGAACAGAAGTTCTACAAAAGATTGAATGGAATTCGATCATATCTGAAGATACTAATAAATCGCTTGAAAATGTTACCGAAATAATTCAACGTGAAACAGAAAAATGTAGTTACATCAGAACATTATCTCATAAATTCAGAAAGCGAAAACCCTGGATTACAAATAGCGAAATTAAATCAATTCACGTCAGGGATAAGCTATATCATCAAATGAGCTTATATCCACAAAATAATGTAATACGGGAAACATATTAAAGGTATAAATCAACAATAAATACTCTCATTGTCAAAACTTAAAACAAATATTACCGTCAACAAATTGAACTCAATAAAAACAATTCACAAAATTATGAATAATTGCTAAAGAAGCATTAAATAATGAACCACAAAAACAGTCAATTAATTGTTTAACTATTGACGGTAATACTATAGAATGCAAAACTAATATAGCCAACGAATTTAATAAATACTTTGTTAACGCTAATAAGGTATTGTCCAAAAAAATTCAGTTTGACAAAGAAAAAACATCTCTCATGATCAGTCAAATTTCGAATTTAAAACACAGCATATTTCTTACCCCAATTAATTCTCAGGAGATTATAACAATTATAAAACAGTTTAAAATAAAAAATCACTATTAAATCTAAAATAAATTTCAAATATTATTGCGTCACCTCTTGCTACAATTTTTAATAACTGTTTTTTGCAAGGATCGTTTCCTAATTGTCTCAAAGTTGCTGTTATAACTCCGATACATAAAGGTGGACCGCTAAACTGTATTTCAAAATATAGACCTATATCTATTATATCCAATGTAGCAAAAGTTTTTGAAAAATTAATACATATTAGGCTCACGTCTTTTCTCAAAGAGCATAAAGTGCTTTCAAAATATCAGTTCCGCTCCACACAAAATAAGAGCACAAATGATGCGATTACATTACTATGTGAGCTCATATACAACGCATTAAATAATTCGGAACCCTGTGTTACGGTATTTCTCGATATCGCTAAGGCATTTGACACAGTAGATCATATAATCCTTCTAAACAAATTATATAAAAGTGGAATTCAAGGAACTGCATCAAGTATTTTCAAAAATTATTTAAGTAATAGAACACAACTAGTTAATATTAATCAGACTCGAAGCTCTTCGGAAATAATGATATGTGGAGTACCCCAAGGAACCATACTTGGGCCTGTACTATTCTTAATATATATTAATGACCTTCTATTATCTACTGAAGAAAATAACTTAGCCATACATCGGAATAATTTTAATAAACTTGTCAAAAGGTTTCTGCTTCATTTTCCATAGATTAAATTTTTACTTGTATTTTAAATTAAATCACTTTTTTTCAAGCACATGCATGATCGATGCAAAGTTAATAATATCTGCAAAGCCACACACAGCTGTTTTTATAGATAAGTGGTGTATCTTTGATTTCTTTATTTTTTTATTGTATTATAATATTCATTTAATTATTACTGTAACTCGCTTAAATTCGATTATTTAAACAAAAAATAAAGAAATTTATTATTATTATTTAGAGGAGCGATTTGTATGAGTTTTACAGTGTAATTCTATAATTATGACTGCTCTTCCTCAAATGTATTTTCCTTTAAAAACTATTGCACGTCTAAATCTACCCTCATGTGATGGTTTATGGAGTTCAGATTAATATTCACTCTGTGATCAATACATATTCATATTTTAAAACATTTTGTTTTTTCTGGTATAACAAATATTTGTATAAATGTTTGAATTAACTTAGCTAACCGTAAGTGTAACGGTCTTCGTAAAAAAATAAAAACAACTTAATTGGACAAGGTTTAGATCATAGAATTTTATTTGAAACCAATAACAATATTAATCGTTTAAATATAAAATGAAAGGTAGTACACATGTTGATGAAAAAAATGCTATTAAATAATTCTAAACCGGTGCATCCCGAATACAGTTTGAAGAATCACATCAAAGGAGGTGCATTAGTAATGCCATCTAGAATAACACAACCACCGCGAGCTCGTTTTCGAATAGCTTTTTTAAGAGTAGTTATCTCCGGCAGAACGTTCTCTTATTTCGCCATCACCTTCCGGCGACGGTTTTTTGTTAGCATTTTTATAGTTTATCACAGCTCAGCTTTTACTTTAATTTTATGTTTCGCCATGTATGCATGTGCCAGAACGGCAATTTATGAAGCTGTATCTAGTATTAATGGATGGCACATATTAAAAGTAGAAATTCAAATTATTGCAGCTGATCACAAAAAACTCGCCAATTTTAGTTCTTAATTGCCGTAGCGATGTAAAGCAATCGCATGGAGAATCTGCAGTGGCAAATTTCAAATGCTGGTCAAAACTTCAGCACAAGACATTCCCAATTAGCGTAATGATCCTGCCATTTATTTAATTGGAAACGATGTCCTAAGAAATGTAAAATTTTACCTTTTGCGGTATCAAATCGATTCTAATTATACCGTAACGGCTAACGTAAAATTAGTAACTGCATTTCAAAAAGCGTCTATCAAACTTTTTAATATTTCCCACCTGTGTAGTTTATCATGTAACGATGCAAAAAAAACATACTTCTACTTTGCTGACGTATATACACTAACAGTAGACAAAACTAGGATTATGTTAAAATCAACACTGAAAAATGCTAGGTGTAAAAAATTGTTTCCATAAAATATGTGGCATTAAGAAATGATAAAATTAATATTCTGTAATCAATAGGACATTAACAAAGGAGCTGGTGACTAATAAATTCGACAGTCCTACCTACGTATCTCAATTAACAATTCCTAGGCTATTTAATTAATATCTTTATATTGGAAAAATGGAGGCAACAATATTTTTAAAGAATAGCACGGCTTGTACAAACTGCAACGAATCTAAATTGAATCGCACACAAAAATTTATTGATTTATCTTTTTAAGCGAACAGCTTTACTTTTAGCTACACCTTAAAAGGCATATCCAGCACCAAAAGATTTAGCACCTGAACAAATTAATAAGATATTTCACTTGTTTTATAGGGCATTATTAACTATATAGAAACACTGGCTATTTTTATTATACAGGATATGAAAAACTTTTAATAGTAATTATATTAACAATAACAGTCTGAGAACACCTCTTTTTCATATCGATAGGTTTGGTGGACGAGACGAATAACGATCTACCTAATTTAGCTTCAGGGCGCTATTTTTTATTATACATGTCTAAATTAGATCAAATGATAAAGGAAACAATCAAAAGACAATTAAAAGGAAATAAAGACAAGTAGAAACACGAAGTGCAGCAGGGATAGATTTTTGTAACAAGATGAAAGCAACATATAAGGATAACCAAAAGCATTTATAGGGAACACTTAAACAACTACGGCGAAAGGAAAATATAACTCTTAATCTTATTGAAAATGAAAACGATTCAATACTAAGAAAATAGGAAAAGATTATGGACTGATACATTTTTTTTTCAGAAACTGTTACAAGCAGAAACTGATATAGAAATAATGGAACGAGAAGTAACAAAGAAATAGGAAGAGGAAAAGAAAAATAATATGGAAATTAACACGACAGATGAATTGGAGAAAACCATATGAAAAATTAAAGTAACATAATAATGTGGTATAACTGCAAAAATTATAAAATATGCAGTAGAAGAAACAAAAAACAGCAGAAGCAGTTGAAAATTGTGCAGTTCAAATCGGAAACTACCCAAAGGACTGACAAACGAAAACAATAAAGCCTATATAAACTAAAGGAGATGTAAGAGGCTGCACCTATCGAAGAATAAATATGTTGAGTATACACGGTTTTCATAGTTAAGTCGGCACTATTGCTAACCTCGTTATTATTGGAGCTACAAAGTCAGTTAAGTAAGCAAACTCGTAGTATTTTTTCGCCAATTACGATGGTGAAAACGGAATCAAAATCGAACATCGCGTTCAGAATTCAACTTCCTATCAATTGTGAATATTGTATACTGAGTATACCATTTGAAAAAATAGACTTTTTTGACATAAGTCGCGAATGCCGCTGACGAGCGGCAGATAATAACTTTATCTGCCGCTGACGAGCGGCAGATAAAGTCGTCAGCGGCAGATAATAACTTTATCTGCCGCTCGTCAGCGGCAGATAATATTATCTGCCGCTTGGCAATAAAGTGACAGTTTAGCATCATCAATCCAGGAGTATAATGCCATATTTTACTGCCGTTTGAAGAAAAAATACTATATGTTATTCGGAGCAAAAGTATCTTTATGTGGCTCGGCTGTACTTATCTGCCTCGCAAGCTCGGCAGATAACCCGTCCAGCCTCACCACATAAAATATAACTTTTGCTCCTAATAACATAATATACTATTATCCGCAAACGTCACAAAAGTGACAACTTATGTGTCGTTATTGACAAGGTAAAAGTGTGGCTTTATCTGCCTAAGCAGATAAAATAGCAACTTTTGCCTACTTTATCTGCCTAAGCACACAAAATCATTGCTCTCTTTCTTTCTTTCTATGTTTGTTCACTATCTCCTCCGAAGATACTGGGCCGATTAAATTGTATGATGGCTTAAAATTTTGATAGTTTTTAGACTTATATCGTAGGGCGGTTTTTATTTTCAAAAAGTTTTAATTTAAATAAACCTTTAAGCAGCGGATCGGAACATCTGTCGCCGTGGGTTATGGTGTGACAGCTGCTGTGGCCGTGTGCTATTAGCTCGGGTGATTCAGTATGTTCATATATCATTACAGTAGCGCGTTATTTGAACAGCAGAGGTTGGCGCAGGGGTACAGTGCTCGCCTGTCACGCGGGTGGTGGCCTGGGTTCGATTTCCGGCCGATGCATCTTTTTTTTTAATTTATATTAATGAAATTTACCTGAATACGTTTGCGGATAAAACAGTATATGTTATTCGGAGTAAAAGTGACTTTATGTGGCTTAGCTGAATTATTTACCTCACTAACGTTCGGCTAAATAAACCAGCTTCGCCACATAAAATATCACTTTTACTCCTAATAACATAATCTACTATTTTTCTATAGGAGATTTTAAAGTGTGCTTTCTTCAACACAAAATAGTAGATCAAACCCTTTAATTGCAAGTGTAGATGAAGTAAGCTATAGATAAAGTAATTTTTTCGAGGTTCTCCTTGTTTTCTTTAATGTTTGCTATTGAAAAAATTGAATTTTATACACGACGATAAAATTTAATTATCGACTGGCGAAAAATTATTTACTCCCGATTTCATCGCTCGTAAATTAACACTTTCCGCTCGTCTATAAAATAGAATGTTATCGTCTTGCATAAAAAACTATTTTACAAAGAAATCGATGTAGATATGTATCGTAATTTCCTAAACTGTTCTAGATTAAATATTTGTAAACTCTTTTTTATGCAAAATTCTATAATAATATAGTTGTTTAGTAAACATTTGCAGAACAAGTACTTGCAAAACTTAATTAAAAATTGAAAATTAAGTGCCTCCAGTAACTAGCACCTCTTACATAATTTTTTTTTTTAAATATTCTGCTGATAGACATAGAGAAAGGATGTGACCGTGACATTTTAATTTCTTATTATTACCCTTTAGGACTTTTTCAACAAAAACATTATTTTGAGAAACTATTAAACGAACTAATTAAACATTTCAATAGATACAAAAACCTTTAATAGTTTTCTTTACAAATAATTTTTAAACCCCGTATTCAACGTTACAATAAATGTACCTGCTACAATTTCACCAAAAGTGAAATAATGGTTGACTTTAACCGTTGTGCCATTTAGTTACTTTCGTACTAAACGCTTTTCATTTTTCTGCAGAGATTATTTTCTAACGCACTTTTAACATTTATGTTTTATTCATTTACATAAATTAGTCGTACTCACAACGCATAAAACAATTCAGCATAGCAATATTAAGTGGCTCGGCTCGTTGGGAAAAGAAAATTATTTTTGATTAATGCAAATTGTGCTTGGTATCTTCGGCAAGATCAAAAAATTAAGTTAAACAGCCGTTAAGGGCCAGGCGCTTGTGTGCTTTGCTGGATAATTTACATTGAAATGACTATTCCTGTTGGCTTGCGTTTAACTAGAGTGTTTTATGTTCTCTTAACAATATAGACGTAAATTTCTTCATATGCAATTGCGTAACTACTTTACATAATGGCAATTATACGATACGAACTATTAGTTATTCTCATGCAAACTTCGCTTGACTTGATGAGTTATTATAGCAAATACACAATTTTAATTTAATCGTGTTATAGTTTATTTTTATATATTTTTTTTCTAAGTCATAAGATATATCGATAGGTATATGATCTGCGTCGTGACACCCGTGTTTCATCTACTAGTGGTCCAAAAATAATAACCAGTATCATCTAAAAAATCGATTCAAATGTTCTATTTTATAAATAATATTCAAATATGACTTGAAAATTTCGAAAACTACGAATCTGAAACAGAAACCCCACAGGAGTATACGATTTTTTATGTTACAATGTCCCTCCAGAATCCACACGTCCACTTAAGAAACACCCTGCATTACTATATTTGCCATTTAACTGCAATAGTAAAAAAATCTGTAAAAGGCTTTACCCAGAGAACTTCCTTCGCCCGAATTAGATAAATTTGCAAATTTTAAAAAAATATTTCCCGCTGGGGTTTGACCCCGCCGCACCTGCATAGCGATCGTAACCGTATCTCCGCAGCGATCGTAACTGCATCGATAAGTCCAACTACGCCATCAAGCCTTTGGAAATAAGTGCGGCGCCCACCTGTCTTGAACAGAACGGTCTTATTGTTGAAACGTTTTTATTCTTTTGTGACATCCTGTATCGGTTCAGTCTTATTTTCGGCAAATGTAAAGCCTGACCTATGTGAAAGCTATTACTTCCTTCTATTTCAAAATTAACCCAAAAATAAACAAAATTTAATTTTTTTAAGGTGTTCTCCTGTATATATTTGTATGAAATTGTACCGGTTTTGAGCTATACTGCCAACAGACAGACAGATGGAATTAAGAAAACCTCTTTTGCGTCATCTAGGGACTTTGAAACGTGAAGATCTGAAGAAATCTCGGAAGGTGATTTTTTCGTGATTACAATACTTCCTTCGTCTTTCAGACGAGGGAAGTAAAAATATAAATAATTGAATGGTTCTTAAGTGAATTGAACTGCTGCTAAAGAAATAAAATAGTTCTAGAAATATGTGCTAGTTCAAAATACAGACAGAAAAACCATGGCGGTGCCAAAACAATAACCGTAGGTTTGTAAAAATATTTTTCTAACATTCTTATAAAACAAAACATTTAAATAATATATTTAGCTGCACTGGCTTTAGAATATAACTGTTCTCTATATTAACGTATAAATAAATGGTATAGCATTCCGTTACGAAACTATATTTAATCAGAGTTACGTCAATTGTAATTACCCAAAAACCAATCAAATAAAAGTTAATAATTACATCTTGACTCTTCACATCCAAATTACATTTTAATGTCTATATTTGAGGAAGCATTTTTTGATTAAAATCCGGTTTGCAATTTTAATGGCAGTTGCCTCGTGGATATTTTCCTAAACCCTATATGATGACTTGCAACCAAAGTATTAGCTCAGACTAACGTATGTAAAATTATTTATCAAATAGCAAGCTTAAAAATGTAATTCAGAACAATAACCTCTAATAGTATAGTTTGTGTATTTGTACTAATTTATTTGGTGTAGATCAGTATTTGAAATATGTAACAGAGGAGTGACATTTCATTTTAGAAATTGCTCCTGCAAACAAATAAAAAGACATTTACGTGATACGCTAGTAGCACTAAAAGTATGTAGACGACATCTGATCCAAGATCGCTGTGTAGGTCTTTCACTTTCCAAAAGTGCACGACTTCCGAAAGAAATAACTCGGTCGTTGGAACCGAAGCATGGACCTTGAATTAAGGGGAACGATTATGAGAATCACAGAATTATAAAACGCAGCCGAGGAAAACATAGTATGCACAGCAGTTTGCACTAATTTTCATACATTAGCAGACATTTAGGTACAAATGGTGCATTTTCATTGGGCGAAGGGATAATATAGTTTTGTAGTATGTTCGTTTAAATTTATATTTCTCATGCGTTACCATAATCTTAATATTACAAATGTTTTACTCGTTCTAATCGATGCAATCCACGTGATAGCATTGAAAACATCCTAATTGGTATGTTTCGATAAAATTGCTTGTACACAAGTCACTGTAACTTTAACTTTATTAAATTAGAAGGGCCAAGAAAGAATTATAATAAAAGATAACTCCACCGTTGCCCGGTCTCAAGCCCGTTATGAGAACGCATGAAGGTTCCTAGATGAGGTTGACAACCTATCTGGGGTTAAAGAATAGGTATACATATTGTAATGGATTGCATATAACAAGGTTAAGTTATTTTATTAATACAGTACAAGGGTTTGAGATTATATTTAAAAAATTTATTAAACTATTTCATTATTAAATTTACAAAGATTAATTTGGGTATAATAAAAGGATATCAGAATTATTAACATGTATTTTGTAAAATAATGGAATAAAATTTGAATTTAGTTGAACAATGAAAAATAAGAAACAGAAGGGTTCTAACATGATTCAAAAGTTACCTGAAATAGAGTGGGAGATTGATAGCAAATACTTATTTGAGAAATGTTACTCAATATAGCAGGTGTTACTAAATGTGATAATAAATTATATAGAGTGTTGAACTGTAAAAAATATGCAAAAACGATATCACTAGGGAGATATTAATTTTATGTAAACAAATAAATTCTTATAGAAAAACATGTTAATTTTTTTTGTAAAAAGCTGAAATTTTGAAATAAACCCTTTCATAATGTGATTTAGTTGATCTGTTTGGTGTATGAAAAGGTGTGATTAATGCAAAATTGTCGAGAATGAAATAAAGCGAATTTTTAAACAAGAAGTTTGTATAATGGAGGTATGGAGAACATCTGTATGGTAGCAGGACCATAATTTGGAATACTAAAGGCATTGAAGTAATTTTTGGAATTGGATGTTGAACTTAGTTTATTGTTAATTAATTACATCATGTGAATTGGATAACATGAGCTGCCTCCACTGGAAGTAGGACGTATCAGGTTTCTGGAATGAACATATTGAGCATTGGAATTGATTTTTCATCTAATAATATTATACTTCGCTGAGCTTCTTATTGGAGTGACATCTTGTTACTTGTACGTATTGAAGTGACGTCTTGTGAATTACACCAGATCAAGGTTTACATTATTTGGTTTGTCGGCGTCTTATTTGGAGGATACACGTTTTATTTACTGCTGGAGGATCTTGATGGGATTCGTGTTGCTGAGTTGTATGCTGATTGAAGATTTGGGAAGGAGACATTCTAGAGGGTGTTGCGATTTCTGACAGTTGGCTGAGTCTATACTGGGGTTAGTCTGCAGTTTGAAGAATTTCTGTAAGCAGTTGTTATGCAGTTGGATCATTGAAAACCAGATCAATTTCTTTGGACGAATTACAGCTACAGATATTTATTGATCAAACCAAAATAAACGAGTAAAGAGTGAAGTTAGACAATTAAAAAGGGACTACTTACTATTCCATGTTTATTGAATGACAGGTAATGTAACAGAGGGGTATTTGCTGTTGATATTCCACGTACATAATTAGAAGTGACACTGACGTTCATAGAAATTGTCATAAATATTTAACGTACGTTTTCATAAAACAAACGATTTTCAGGAGTAATAACAATCTTGATATTGCGTGAACCGATATATTTATTTGAGAGTAATCTTGTTCTACTGAGTTAGAAATATTTAATAACTTAATATTAACGATTCATATTAAAGGGCACTTGAATTGATCTTAAATGAGAATTTGTCTAAACCTAAATAGAATTCGTACAGTCAAAAGTAACATGTACAAAATATTAAATAATTGTAGTAATGTAAAATAATTACGTATACAACTCATATTGTAGTGTAGAAAGTGAGGCAAGTAAAAATGAGAAATAATAGGTCATACAAAGCGAATTGTAATTTAACATTAAATAAGTAAACCAAGTTGAATATAACAATCATAACAAAATATTTCTCACAGAACCAAACACAATGTCTCAGATACCGGACAGAACTTAAGATGAAATACATGGATATGAACCAACAACAAATTCTGTGTATACAGAATCATCATCATCATCATCATCATCATCATCATCAGCCATCTTGTATCCACTTCTGGATGTAGGCTTCCATACCGTCCTATTTTACCCAACTCGTATCCGCTGTCTCTCTGCCGCTTGTCGTATGTCATCTGTCCACCTTTTTGGTGGGCGAGCAACTGGGCGTTTTAATAGTCTGGGTCTCCATGTAATGATATTAATAGGCCAGTGCTCCTCTGATTGTCTTGCCACGTGGTCTACCCAGGACTATTTTGCTTTTAGTATGACTTGGAAGATATCTTCAACCTTAGATCTTTTTCGAATATCAGTTTTTGACCTTTCCATCGATCTCTGGGCTACTTGAAGTTTTAACATACTCTTTTTAGTGAAGGTCATTGTTTGAATACCGTATATTAAAACTAGTAGGACGCACGCATTGTAGACCTTACTTTTTAAACAGTTCGGGATGTTACTTTTTAGAATATAAGATAGTTTGCCAAACGCAGTCCATCCTAATTTGATTCGCCTTGCTAGTTCGGCTGTTTGGTTGTCCATTCCAAGTTTTATAGTGTGTCCCAAATAGATATACTCGGTTACGTTTTCTATGCTTGATCTTCAATAACAATTTGAGTGTCTTCAATGCTCATTGTTTTCGTTTTGCCAATATTCATCTTTAGGCCAACCTTCCTTGATTCTTGGTGTAGATGTGTGAGCATATCCGTAGTTCCTCTGACGTTGCAGTTATAATGACAATATCATCAGAATGCCTTAAAATGATCAAATAGGCAACTAAAATAAAAATTAACGTAATCTGTCTAAAATACAAGTTAAAATTAAAATGACGGACAAATATGTAACAAGGAAACGAAAGAAGCGAGAGAAGACATGGAAAAAGTGCAGGTACAAGAAACGTGACAATCTACTTGTCGCAACGTCACTTAGGTTTATATCGATTGAGAAAGTGAGAGAACGGTCGACTAGGAAATGTCTTGGGTTAAGGGATTGAGATCTAGACGATCACTGCTTAACGGCGTTAAGGATCACTATTAATAATTGTTTCAATTTGAGTTAGCAGCGTATAGAATTTCTCAAAAAATATTAAGGCTTGGCCGGCCACTCACTTTAAATGAGTTTTAACAGACTTCACTCCCGTTTTCCATATGTCACCGAAAATTAGAGATCTTGGGGAATAAAGCGCCGATTTATTTCTTCCCCAAGCAACACGTCATGGATTTTTGAATTCTTTTCCGTCAAAAATGTACCGAATTCCCTTAGTTCATTGTTGCTTCTTGAAAATTAATCGCATTATCTGCAGATATCGTCTTTGGTTTTCCCTTTTAGCAATAAATCTACACAAATACGCAAAAAGCCTTCTGTGTTCAAACCCGATACTAGTACTAAGTTGTTGACAGATAAACAAACACGCATATGCAACCCTTAGTAATCTTGTAACCTCTGCCGCTTTTGTCCCTTACTAAATACGGTCCACTGCAATCTGCCCAGGTGTGGAAAAATGGTAGTGATGTCAAAACACCTCCAGCAAGCAGAACTCCAAACACAGGTGTCACACTTTTTGGAGATGGCTTGAAATATTTGGACTGTGCTACAAGTATCAATCGTTAGAGTACATTCTCTAGCTGGGACGGTGCAAATGGTCACATTATAATTAATTTGGATTTCCAACGTTCAAACCACTTTAATGCAAAAGCTCCCACCCTTAGCATTTTTTCCATTCTTGATATGTACAGGAATACGTTTGGCGCAACTTTTGTGACAGGTGTTACAACGATTCTTGCTGACCGTACCTCAGGCATATCTTTGGAGTCTACTGAAATTGATTGCGTCGGTCAATCCGCTTCTTCCATACGCAAGCAAGATGGTCCATGCCACCATAATTCTGAATCTTGGAGCTTGTGAAGGGTAATCACCTGATGGCACCTGTCTCCAATTATTGCTGACATTCAAGTTTTGTATTTGTGCGACGCGATTGGCAACAATTTTTTTTTTGCAAGTACGGTTCCGTTTTTATCTATGCAAATATAATAGTAGAATCGGACCGTAATACCCATTTGCTAATATTTAAATGCGTGTTAACCTTATGTACCAGTCTTGTTAATAAAGCTACAGCACACAGTTCCATCCTAGGTATGATTTCAGATCGTAGTGGTGCTACCAGTCTTATTGTAGGTACGCTACATTCATTCTCGCTTCTAAAATATATGAAGGCACCAATAGCTGATTCTCAAGCAACCATGGATATCGATTGCTGAAGAGTGACTTGCTATCACTCGTCTGGGGACACGCATCTTATTTAAATCTAGCAAGTACTTCCAGCCATTTCAAGCGAAGTCCATTTGGAAACGGATCATTTCACTTAATATGTTCTTGCCACAGTCCTTGTAACCTTAATTTTGCTAATATTATTGATGGAGCCAGCAATCCGAGAGGATACAATATTTTTGAAATGATTGACAGCAATTCCCTCTTACTAATAACTTCTAGACCAACCGGGATTTCAATTTGGTACATCAAATTGTCGGATTGGTGGTTTCAACACTAATCCTAAAGTTCTTGTCGCATCCTTTTCTCCTATCTGAAGACACCATTTCGTGCAACCATCTACAGGAATGCCTTCTAGTACCCGTGCATCACAAGTTAACCATTTCCTTAGAGGAAATCCATATTCTTGCAAAATCTATCTAAATCTTAACGCAAGTTGTTTAGTTTCTTCGATTGTATCTCGACCACCCCACAAAATCGTCAACATACATACAATTGCTTAAATCGTGTACAATCTTTGGTTCTGATCCCAACACATCTAATGCTATCTGCTTGATGCACCTAGTCGGTAAGAAATGAGCCGAAGTAGTTCCATAAGTAACAGTTGACAATTCAAACATCTGTATGTCCTCTGATACATGCCAACGCCTCACTATACTTTCGAATTTACGATGTTGAGGATTCACTAGTATTTGACATATACATCTTCTCGATGTCAAATGTCATCGCATAATTGGAGTTTACAAAAATTAACTAAAATAGCAAAAAGATAATTTTGGACAGCAGGTCCAACTAATTGTAAATCATTGTATGAATAGCCTGATGTTTTTACACTTGAATCGAACGCAGTAAGTAACCTCGTGGGGGTACTACCCTCTCCATGCTAAGCCCATAAAATAACGATCACATGCATAAGGTGGAGGAAACCTTAACTATATCAGCCCTATTTGTTGTGGTACACTTCTGTTTTTTTATCCTGATGGATGATAACAACATGAGAACCCTTAGCACTTTGAGCAAGCATCAAGTCGACATCTGTGATTCCAATGCCATGCAGTTAAACATCTAAAACACAACTTGTATTTCTTAATTCAACTATTCCTTGCTTCTAGTTCCAATAAAGACCAGTTAGGACACTCCTGCAATCGATGGTCTAGAGTCCCTGTATATAGTAATAATGTATAATATTATACAGGGACTCTATTATGGTCGTAACTGCAAATTACACATCTCGTTGTTGTAACAGCCAAACTGCAATGTTTATTAGTCTTTTTCTGCAGATCTTCTATGGAAGTCGTAGAGTGCAAGGCCTCTAACACACAGCAGGCGTTTATTTAGAAATTCAGTAAATTGATTCCATGTAGGCAAACTAATTTTTGCCATTCTTTACATGAAGCATTTTCCAATTTTTCAACTATACTGAAAATAAGTAAAACATTCCAATTTTCAGTATATACACCCAAAGAATTCAATCCCCTAATGAGCCTAATGCTCTTTTTTACTGTATCCGACATAAACCGCAATTAAGAAAAATCCTTCTTATTTAAATTTGGCAAATCAAAAATTGCTCGTAAATGGCTTGTAACAATGAAATTCTTCATTTCAGAAACACCTGTACCTCTTCTTTTATGTGCAATCTTTCGGCGGTAGCTTCGAAGAAGACCCCTCGACGAGGAAGCCTTGACGATGGCGTCCTCCAAGATGCAATCCCCGACGAAGAATTACTTCTACACCTCTAGTCCGCCGTAATTAGCCGCGGCAACCACGACCTTAGGCTCTTCTTGAACGTTTATGACAAATTATTCAACAGTAATATCCCAAGTGCATCAAATAGCAAATTAAATTTTGACCTTTTCTGTCAAATGGTTTGCTAAGAAATTTGTCAAACAAATTCTTGTCGCTCAGCAAGAATCCCGAGTGCGTAGCAGGAGGGATTTTGGGCGGAAAATTTATGGGATATATTCCCTTCAAATTCAAAGCAAAACATTTGGATAGAAAGATCATCAAAATTTATTCAGGGCTAGTTTAAGTGCACGCGGGATGTTCGGTGTAATTATTTCCTGAATAAATCGATAAAATTCAGTTGGCGAAACACCTTTAATAATAATGTTAAAATTAGACACAAGCGATTAAATGTTGACACATAACGCGGTAAAATTTTGATGATTGAGTTTTTGTCATTATTAAACTCACAGAAACCATGGTGATCACGCATTATTATGAATATGAAGGAAATAATCAACAGTAATATCCCAAGTGCATTAAAATAGAATGTTTTGTTAAGGAATTTGTCAAGTAAATTTGCCGCTCAACAAAAATCCCGAGTGCGTAGCACGACGGATTTTGGGGAAGAAAATTTACGAGATCTATTTCTTCAAAGCATAATATTCTGACAGAAAACCGTCAAAATGTATTCATTCATTTAAATCATAAAACGGTGGTAGTGGTCAGCCTACATCAGTTTCTACTCCTGAAGGGGAACTTATACTCCTGAAGGGGAACTTAACATTTTAAGGATTGAAGAAAATCCAGGTCTCAGTACTAGAACAACTTCCTAATTGAAGAATGTGAGTGAGGAGCAATAATACCCATACCATATTCCAAGGGTACAGGCTCTTATTGTGCCTGGTTAGGCTGGTCGTCTGGTGTTTTGCCGATGAGCACTAACAAGAGTTGTGGAAAACGCAAACTTTGTTAATGAAGTCTTATTCACTGACAAAGCTAGTTTTACACGAAATTGCATATTTCCACAACAGCCATGTTAGGTCAGATGAAAACCCTTATGCTATTATTAAATTGAATCATGAACAATGATTTTCCATCGACGTTTGGATTGGTGTTTTTGGAGCCGTTTGCGTAATTCCTTGTCACTATTGTTAGAAGATGTACCCCTCATTCCTAGAATGAATATGTGGTTGATGCACGATGGGGCTCCTGCACATTTTTCAATGATGGCCAGAAATTTCCTAAACGAAAATTACAACCACAGTTGGATAGAGCGAAATGGTCCAGTTGTGTAGCCTACTGACCTCAATCCGCTCGACTTTTATATTTGGGGGTATTTAACTCTGTGAACAATTTAAAAGAATTGCGAGAACAAAATAATAGTATATGCCTGCCAGACTGGTCGTATGAATCCGGGAATCTTTCAAAGAATGCGGCGTTCATTTTTACGGAGATACGAAAGATGTGTACAAATGGAAGGACATGTAGAACATCTACTTAATTATTTGTAATTAAAATAGTTTATTTACACGGGTAATTATTTGAATAAGTGGGTAACTTATTGAAGTAACAAGCAGTATTTATTTCCTAAAAAACTCTCTATTTCGAAAACGTTTGATTTTCAAACCCATATTTATGAGGACTTTTTTGCTTCCTGCACAATATCAAATCGTGCCAGTTTGATACAATTTAAACTGTCAAGCTAACGCTCTCATTATTGTACAACAAGTTATCGATATAACCCAATAATATCAAAGTGATTATATCGTGTGTTCCAAAAAAAAAAAACTCATTTAGGGTAGGCCTTGGAAAGAAGCATAAAAAATCTAGTTATGTCTTAACTTAAGTCTGTAGATGAATGTCAGATTGCATTTTGTTTATGACAACATTGTCACTGTGACAGGCAAAAGTTTACATTGCATTAACTTTACTTGTATTAAGTAAAACGGAAAATAAGATGGCATTTACACAACAACAACGAGTGTTTTTGTTGGAAAGTTACCTTCGAAATGGAATAAAAGTCGATGAAAATTAGATTTATTCAATTGAAGACACCTTTAGGGAATTCAGTGAAGAGTCTCCCGCGGCAGCTATACAATATAAGGTATATAGTGAAGCTTTATTAAGAATGGTCCAAAACTTCCGCGAAACTGGAAGTGTAAACCGGAAGCAAGGCAGTGGTCGACCAAAAATACGCACTGAAAAAGTAGGTAGTTAATAATGCGAGACAAATTGTGCAAGAACAACCACATGTATCTGTTCGCCATTTAGGACAGCAATTAAATGTTTCATATACAACCTCTCATAAGATATTAAGAAGCAATTTGTATTATTTTCCTTAACGGTTGCAATTGCAAGTGTATCAGGAACTTCTGCCAAACGATCCTCCGGTTAGATGGGAATTCTGTAACTGGTTTATCAATAATTTAGGAAATAACGATAATCCGTTTGAGAAAACTTTCTTTACTGATGAGGTATACTTTTATTTATCTGGCTATATTAATTCACAAAATATGAGGTTATGGATTGTTGAAAATCCTCACACTTCGTGAAACTCCCCTTCACCCGTTAAAAATTGGTATTTGGATTGCTGTGTCTCGAAGATGTATTATCGGACCCATATTTTTCCACGAAACTGTTACTGCTCAGAGATACGGAAATATTATAAATGAATATATTAATCAGCTTCATGAGGTTGAGCTCCAGCAAGGCTACTTCCAACAGGATGGTGCGGCTGCCCACACCGCTGGAGAGACCATTAATTACCTTCGCGAAGTTTTTGACGATCGAATAATTAGTTTACGTTCAAATCCAGAATTTCTACCTAGATCACCAGACTTGACTATTTTGAATGACTTTAGATTCCCTTATCTGAAAAACGATGTATGTAAGACTCCTATCAATAATATCTGCAAAGCATAATTATTAAACAGTGTGCCAAAATAATTCCTCAAATGCTTATAGATGTTTTAATTAGTACGAAAAGGCGAGTAAATTTATGTCTTCAAGAAAACGTGAACCATTTTGAGCAGCTTGGTTAGTTTTTATTTATTTTTAGTATCTGTGCAAGCACAAAAGGCGCGCTCCAACTTTGTATCCCGAATCCGGGGCAAGTTGAGCATTGTACGGCCAGATGCAAGCACATGAAGCACCAGCCTCTACACCGCAAGGTAAAATGAGGGTAATGATAATACATACATCTGTGAAATAAAAAAATATAATTTCAATTTTAATGATTACCTACTTGTTATGATTTGTTTTACAGTGTGGTAATTTAGTTGTTACTGTAATCGTCGAAATTAAAATAAAAGAACTCATTTCTTCAAAAATTAGATTATTTACAATGCAACTTAACCTCATCGAAATGAACACAACTGCGCACAACTAGCACTTGCGCTACGAAAGGCCGTGTCTAAACTTTAACCGATGGGTACTTAATCGGCTTACACAACCACAGTTAACTCATTGAATTAGGTACTAATCAGAATATAAATCATTTAAGGAACTTTATTACTTCATGCCAGCAGAAAACCTAACCTAAAAATTATAAACTAAAATCGCGACTGGAAATTCTAAAGCTTGCTGTTGACATTACTTTTCCTTGGCCAACCCTTATGTAATTTGAACACACGGTATTAACAGTCAATAAAAATTATTTTTTATTAAGGGTTTTGTATATTTTTAAGAAAATAGTTCAAGATCAAGATGTAATTTAGTCCTCGCTGACTGATGGTACTTCATTTGCTACAATGGGTAGGTATGTATCAAGTTACGGCAAACTTCAATTTTATCATGGCATGCTGCGAATGAGTTTTTTTTAAACATACGATAGTATCACCACTGATGATAAAGCCGCCGCTGGTACATTACTATTGAACATCTTCTAATGACGTAATGTATTTTTTGCACTTCCGGGACTAAAGTAGCTCATTTAATCCCTAGGGACTAAAGTAAAAATGATACCGTAACTATGGTAAATTTATGTACACACGAGGTTAGTAGGTTAGGTTTTGTTTGTCATTTGACACACACTGACGCAAAACTTAACCTGCAAATCTCGAATTTGGCATATACTGACAATATACTTCAGTACTGCCAAGTGATTCAGGCTATTCAGGGCCTGCTGCAATTCAATTTTTAATAAATTGTAATCGTCAGTTTCCAAATTGACAGATTCCAAATTTTGGAAATGTTTGATGATAATGTTCCCAAAAGTGCAAAAACTAGCGTATATATCTCGGGACTAAATCCTTTGAGTGGTTGTTGCCCTCGGGCTCGCCTTCGAGGCAACAAACTTCACTCGCGGGATTAAATGGTGCACTTTAGTCCCTCATGATATAATATACTATTATTTACTCTATTACACTTTTAACGCGAGTCTTCTTATATATTTCTGTCTAAAAGAAAAAATGAAATAACAATAAAGCAGTTGTTAAAATATTCCATCTTCTCATTGAAGACACAGGCGAACGCCTTTTCTCATCAGCACATACATGTATGGTACAAGTGAATAAAGAGGAATTTTATAAATAAGGGGAAAACATTAGCTCACGAGGCAAAGTCGAGTGAAATAATTTCTCCGAATGAATAAAATCTCTTTATTTACGTGTGTCATATACAAATTTTTCCAATATCTACATTTAGTTAGATAAATAAATTTTAAAATTGAATAAATAATTTTAAATAAATAATCATATTACCTGTTTTTGTACCACGCTAACACGTATTTATTTTCTTAGTTACTATGGATTATGGAGTGTTTTATTCACTAGTGGATAAAGTAACATTTTATCCACCCTCATCATTAACATGCTACTTTATCATGATATTTGCATAGATAAAATACAGCTTTATGACTAGGTATTGGAAAAGTAACTATTAAAACACAATGCTAGTTTGTGTTCTACATCGCTTACGAGTTCTACATGACCCTTTTATTTATATTGAAGCTTTCACTGTAGATTGCCAACACTAATTTCTTTAAATTTTGTAAAGGTTTTTATATTTTTAAAGCTATATATTTAAAATATTTATTTGCATCCCCTTGCAGCGCCTCCATGGAACTTTTCATATATCCTGTTGCTTTTAAAGCATTCTTTTTTAACATGTAGGTGTTTTAAATTTTTTTAAAAATGTTTTTTAAATTTTATCCCTAAACTAAAAAAGTAAAGTTCAGGGCGCGTCATGCCACAAGTAGGATTATGGCCTGAGACTCGGCCAGTCAGGGCCGCCGAAATATCTCTTTCCAAAACCCAGTCATCTGGCATACCGTTAACGGCGTACTCGGTGATGTGGATAGCATTACGCCTTCGACGAATGCCTTATTTTCTCTACTTCCACAGCGGCGGTTTCGGTGGCCAATTTTTAAAATGACTGGGAGTAAAAATAAAAATGGTTAAGGAGTCTCAATAGCCGCAAAAGTTATAAAAGTTTCACCCACTTACTACATTACACCCACTAAAATCCGCTTAATCAGCCACCTAGGAAGTTGAAATTTGGTCAATGAGTACAAATCGGGTTAGGCCGTTTTAAGCATTTTTCAGGAATAACTCCCCAAAGGCTTTAAATGGGTTAGATGTGTTATTTTAAATATTTTCACATAGCGGGAACTACTGCAAGTAACACATTGAAATTCGGCAAATCAGTTTACAAATTGGGTCGGGCTTTTCGGAATCCACGCCTCAATGGGTCAAATGGGGTACATCTGTTTTTCTAAAGATCGCTATTACGCGGTAACTACTGCAGGTAGGAAGTTGAAAATCGGGAGCAGTTCCTTTTAAAAATGGGGTCAAACCATTTTCAGAATTTTCGAAATTCACTCGCCAAAGGAGTAGATGTGTTTTTTTACAGGTCGCCACACAGCGAGAACTACTGCAAGTAAGAAGTTGAAGTTTGGCAAATCATTTATCCTTCTACAGATCGGGTCAAACAAGTTTCAGGAATTTTCGCAATTTGCCCCCCCCCCCCAAGGGGGAAGTGCGGTAGATCTGCTTTCTTAAAGGTCGTCATTATGCAGTTACTACTGCAGATAGCTACAAAGTTTTTAGAAGTACGGAAACACATCATTCGGTAATTCTGTGTCTCAGTCCATACACATTAACACTATATTTTTGGAAATTGTGCTTTTAAGGTAAGGGGCAAAAAATAACCTAGTGGAATCAAGTCCAGCGATCTCAGGGCACCTGAATCACACGAAAAGTTGATTGTTAAAAAATTGACGTAGATAATTTAAGTTCTCTTCCGCTGTATGGCAAGTTGCTTTACCGTGTTGAAAGCTGCCATTCTGAACCTTATCTTCGTGCAGTCAATTTATGAAATTGTTTAAAATTTCACCTCAATACCTTTGGGCGGTTGTAGTTCCATCAAAATATTTTTGTTCAACTACAAATCTTCGACAGGCTGTAATTGCAACACCAAGGGATGCACAGCAGTTTTAAAAAATGGGTTGGTTTTCTGCACACCGCATTTTCATAATCTGTGTATTCCTTAATCTCCAGCACACGAAGAAATGCTTCATTTGTGAAAAAAATTACACTATATATCTAGCCTAAGAGTTTTTCACTAGACTTGCTGAAAATGAGCACATCTATTATGAACAAGCGGAAACAATTCGACTTGAAGATTGTTCTTTATTCAGGTACTGCAAGACAGACCTGTTTCTTGGAATAGATGCCTCAATGATTTTACAGGTTCATAATGCATCAGTTGCTGCTTCAGTATGACAGGATTTGGAAAAAAGGTCAAAACAATCCCATACTAATTAAGGTAAGACTCTCACTTGGTTTTTTAGAAATGTTCCTTATCTAAAAAAAATAATTTTAAAATTAAATCTTGGTAAAAAAATCTCCTTGAAATCTTACTTAGTTTCCGAAAAAAAGTACTTTTTGGATCTTGACAATTTCGAAAAACGCCATTTTCTAAATAAGTGAAAATCACTCAGTATATATGATATAGGAGCTAAATTAGTTTTTATACAAGCACAAGTTATTTTCGTAAAAGTTTTTTGAAAAATCAAAAATAAAAAGCTTTCTCATATGATGCCGACTTTTTGACGGTCACTGTATACAGGGTGAGCACCTTAAAATGCCTATTTTTACTTTAATTCAGAAATAGATAAAAATAATGATGCATACATAGCTTAGATTTTTACCCTTGATCAAAATGGGGCCTAGCAGATACAGGGTGAATATCGAAAAATGAACAGAAATGTGCAGCGATCAACGCGTTCTTTATAATACGGCAATTAGTAATCGGATTTAGCCTGTTCAAGTTCGCAAGTTCGAATCCCAGTAATTGCAATGTTTTTTAATTTGAAAATTGATATATTTCGAGCGAGAAAAGTTTCGTCTAAAACCCTTTACAGATTTTTTAAATACTATTACATTTTGACTACAATATAGATTTGATCAACGAATAATCTTATTGGTGCTTACATGTTAGTTGCACAACTGAATAAAGACGGCTAATAATTATTTAGGCATCAGGAGAAAATAAGAGTATGTATCTGACTTTTGATACAGAATGCTCTTCTTTATTTGTCCAGGGAATACAGCGGCACTAAGGAGTAAAGTGACACTTTGTTCTCTCACCATCTGTCATATTTATTACTTTTTCATGACGTAAACAAACTTGTTTACCTAATTATACCAGTTCCTCTAACCTCAACCAGTAAAAAACGGCAAAATGCACAGTTACGCATGTACTAACTTTTGATATTGTACATAGCAACAGTGATAATCATATACCTTCGTAAATAATAAGTGAATTGTTATAACAACCACATTAACTGTACTTTAATATTTATAAATAAACTGTTCAAATGTTGTTTATTGACTGGTGATACCGGGTGGCCATAAATATCTGATATCATATTACCTTTGGAATGAACACCGCTTTATTAAAGTGGTGAATCCAACTAAACTAAATGTCATTAATGTCATCACAACTAAAATTCCTATATGACAAAAATTATTACAGATTGCAATAAGTAATGGAGTTAGAACAGGAGATTTTTATAATCGAGTCGTAGGCTAAACTGCATAATCTGGGGCACATTCCCCTCCTCTTAATGCATTTTATTACATTACATAGGTACCAATACTTATTGTAATTGAAATATAATACTAACTCAACATTTATAAGTATATAATTCCATGGCTACCGGGATCTCAGATATTTCTGGCCACCCGGTATAATCTAGCCGAATGCAACTCGTGTCTTCTTAATTAACAAATCATTTCTGCAGAAATTATTATTTGATAAATAATCAAGAACCCACTCGTTGCATTATATATGATAACAAAGCTGTTAACTAATAGATATTAAGTAATTGCTAATTTATCTTCAATTAAAAATTAAGAAAGTTAGATTTACAGTTGGGGGAAACACATTGTATGCACCTCTAGAGTAAATTTCGTTAATCCCTCGACTGAAAATGCATTATTTACAGTCTCAGAATTAAACTCGTATGAAACTGTTCTGCATATTTAAATGCGTTCTAATTTATTATAGTTATTTATACAACTAGTTTTGAAAGTCATACTTTTTTTCATGAATTTGCTTCGCCCTCGTTAATCAAGCAAATTAATGAAAAAGTGACTTTCAAAACGTATTGTACAAGTAGTTTCTTTGTATAGTGATCTCTTGTAACTCGGAAATTTAGTCGAAACAAACTTATTAATTTACAACTGTCAAATTGACAATTCACAATAACAATAAAATACTTAAAAAAGTGATACTTTCTTCACGATTTGTCGTTTAAAAAGACGACTTTCGTGACACTATGCAAAAAACATATTTTGGTACTAACTTCCTGTGCTCCCAAGGAAAGCACCAAAACTATTTAAAAAACGCAGGTTAAGCTAGCGAAAATAAACCATTAGATTTAGTTTCGTAAACTACAAAATTTCAGCCGTGCAATTTAGATACCTACGTTTATATGTCTAACGTGCTGATCATTGACCCATTCGATTCGTTACATTCCATAGTATCAATAAAACTAACTAGAAAAACGGTATTTTAGCTGTTTACAAAGTAATTTACGTGAATGAGTAGTAACAATTCCACTTACTGTTAATAGTCGGGAGCGATCTGGCATTATTAAAAGTTGTTTTAACTTCTGCGAAATACAACTGGCAGATTTTAAACACCTTCTGTTTACTTTCCATCCTCCAAACAATTCCAAGCCGAATAAATTAAATTGCACTTCACAGTTGCTTATTTTTGTATTATAACTTTGTTTATACAATTTCTTTATGAATAGAACAAACAGCTTTGTAAAAATGATTTAAAAATAACCAGTAATAGCGAAGGTTAAATAAACATATGAAATAATATCATACTGCGCATTAATTAATGATGGGGCTTTTTATTATTTAAATCACCAGAAAATATATTTTCATTAATTCGGTACAGATTAAGAATGCTGGTTCTGTTTTTATACTGTAGGTAACCATTTTAAGCAGCTTCTGCATGGTATAACACTTTTCACGTTTTTTAACCAATCATTGCGTTTTCCTGTAAAATCCACAAATATCCAGTGGACTATGCTTTTTCAAGCAGCGTAAACAACCTAGACAATAATCTGTGTTTTTAATACCTGAGTGGAAGGTGCTCCAATTAAAATTATCGTTATGGAAACATTTTCCAACATGGACGAATATCTTGAATATTTCTGACTATTCAACTCACTTGTCATCTATCAAAAACGGTCCAATAAAAATACACAAGATTTGACGTCTTTGAGCCAATAAAAATGAACTATATTGACAATTTTCACTAGTGAAAATGATCGACAATTTTAACTAGTGGTATAGTGAATATTTTTTGACAATTTTCACTAGTGAAAATAATCGACAATTTTCACTAGTGGTATAGTGAATATTTTAAACAAATGTGATGTTTATTAGAAAAAGTCAATATTAATGTTCTGTTACTATAGAAATTGCGTAGTTTGTTGCATGATTTACTGAAAACTAATTTGAAAAAGTAGTTTGGTTCATTAAATAGTCCCTCAAATGCCATTCTTAGTCAAAGTTAAGTAGAATATTTTTGCGGTGGTATCACTCATGTCCATTACGCTTAATATTAGGACTCGTGCTAGCGCACTCGTCCTAATCGAACCTAAGCCCAATGGAGATTCGTGATACCACAGCAAAAATATTCGACAAAACTTTGACTACTCATGGTATTATAAGTGATTATTATTATTTCATAAACATAAGTGATCATTACAATTTTACTCTTTTTAAAAACTGTGCACAAATTTAAATTTTATGTTTTACCAGCTAGATGCACATGTTAGTTTTAAAATTGTATTACTCTTATAAAATGTATACTTTATGTACACCAGTGGGACATTTAAGTCTCCTACATATTTTCGCATATTTTACTTGGAATTCAGTTGAGTTACTTCTCTCCTCTCCCTGAGTAGTGAAGAACTGGCAAGAATAGTTTTTTCTGATTGAACTAAAAAACTCACGGTATAAGTTTCTAAAAATTAATACAAATTAGACATAACTTTTAAGTTAAAATACTTAAATTACGTAAACTTGTTATAAATATCATCAATTTTTAATTCATTTAAGGTTAGAATTGGACTTACGCGGAAAGAAGATTAACGTTCTTTTAAGAAAATATATTTTTGTAATTATAAGTTAAAAACTTAAAAAGGAAAATAGAAAAACCAACAATGATCAGTAGTTGCTGTCATAAGTTATTTGTAATAAGAGTACAATCTTTGAACAAATAAAACACTTTTACTTCTTGACTGTAGTTGTTCTGCCCATTTTACTGCAAGGGTTCTACTTTCTATTCAAATAAATACTATTTCCTTAGATCAGAATACCCGCTTTATCTCTTGTCTCAAATATTTGATTAATAGATATAAAGTATGATAGCAGCAAGAAAGCTTTACTGTATATTTTCGTGGAACTGGAATACGGTGAATATATATTTCAATGTAAAAATTATTAGTTGTACATTACCACAAACTCGGTAAAACGGTGAATCTAAATTAGCTTCCTGCGTTTGTCCTTTTGTGCGCTTTTCGAAATGTTTAAATTTTAATTTCAGACTAAGAAAGGAATGAAAAATAAAATAGGAATGCCTGAAAAACTAACCTCTTATCTACTAAGTAACACCGACAAAATGGCGGATAAATTTTAAAAAGTAAATATATGTACGTATGAGGCTTATAATTTATAGATACTATGTAGGCTTTTATATTTACCCATATTTTGTAGATTTCGGAAAAAAATGAGATTGATTATTACACACAACTGTCACATGACGGATATCAGCCAATGAAAACCATGCATTTTTTGAAAATCGACCAATCCCGAACTGATTAGCTGATAAGCGCCCGTGGGCTGCTTACCAAGCGATAAGCTCCCTAGGGATGATTATCGACCCCGTGGATGGTGTCATAATTAGAAATAGAATTGCAGGAAACATGCAATTTGATTTTTTTTCGCATTATTAGATCAATTTTAAATCATTTGGATACGGGTTTGGTGTAATAATCTTCAAAATATAAACGCGGGCAACACACTTACATATAATTTTGCCCGTACCAAGAGCCATCGTGCTGGTTGCCCTTAGAAAACTGCCCTCGGGCAAACCCTCGGGACAGTTTTCATTGCAACCAGCACTCGACCCTTGGCGTGTGCAAAATTATCGGTAAGTATGTCTCGCCCTTGTTATATTACTATTGATAATTAACCAAATTTTTTATAAAAAAATTACTGTTGGCAAAATTTTAAATGCTGTCTAGGTGTTCCACTGTTTTTTCTTTAAATTTATAACGTACTACAACTTCTTACCTTATTATCTCCTCTAAATATACCAACAATTAATTATTATTCAAAACTATACAATGATGCTTTACATCACTGCATCACTTATTACGATGTGAAGAGGATGCTTAAATAAATATTTCAAATTTTCATAACATATTGCCATTCACCTCAATGCTGGTATGCTATCTATCGTTTATTTACTTTAAAATTGCTCCGATAGAACATATGCCCTTATTCAAATTTGTTTACTATGAGTTTTATTTCTTTTTCTAGTTCCTGTAGAACATATCACTCTCAAATCAGGTTAGGTTCTTGCTTTATAAAATATGACCAATTATCCTCATCTAATTACTAATTGCTATTGTGTTGCTTATCAAAATTGTTACACTTGATAGTGCTTGTTAGTATTATGAGAAATATTTCAAAAATGGCAGTTCTACAACTATCAACGCCAAAATTATGAGAAGTCAAAAGTTAGTCGAAATCATATTTGTTACAATTATTACAATTTCAAAGTTAAGTAGTTCCTTCAAGTATCTTATTCACTCACTATTGAAACTTATTACTTTTTAGATCTTTTGAAAAATACCTGTAATTTACTTAACGTGTTCTGGAACGCCCATGTAAATACAGCAACAGCTGTTGTTCTTAATTGCTTCTTATGTAGCTCCAATGTAGACACCAACACTGCAAGCTCCTTATCACACTACGGATACGCTTCCATACATCAACTGCGTTTAAGTCCAACTCAGGTGTAGATGTAACTATTCACCAATGACTGCAATGCCCTTTATCCAAATCCAACAGGTAATTTCTAACCTCCAACACGAAGTTCGATGCTGTCCACCTCAAACAAGAAGTTCGATGCAGTCCACCTCAAAATCTAACTCAGGTGTACATGCAACCAACCAACAAGCTCAATGCAGTATCCTCAAATCCAATTCAGGTGTGATGTCCAAATGAAAACGCAGACTTCATATTACCAATTCTAAAATAGACTATTTTGTAGATTGCAGCTTTTCAACTTCTTCTTGTACTACCACCATTCAATTCCTTCTCCGTTAATCCATTATACAGTTTTCTTAAATATTCACTTTTTCTTCATCTTGTTAATTTAGTCTTTAATACCCCCTTTTGTATACCAATTAAATAATAAAGATAATTTAATTAGAGGGTTTATATTATTAAATTTTGCTTTTATCGAAAATACATGTACATTTTGGAATCAAAATTTTGTTGTTATTTTAAAAATTACAATTTACCATAGTAATATCTATTCATCAATTTTTTATAATTATACAGTTTATTTATATTATTATGACATTTAAGTGACATTTTCAAATAATAATTCGACTTTTGCCTTTCACCTTTATTCAAACTAACTTATAGTTTATTCTGATTATTATCTAATATCAATTATGACTTAAACTCTGATATTAACAAGCAACTATCTTTACTAATTCAAGCATTATTTAATCCATATGCTAGAACCTTTCTGTTAAAATATTAATTACATTACCGGATTTGATTGAATCTGTAACTTATTAAATACATTTTGAATAGTTATACTGTTCTTTTACTAATTAAATTCATCTTTGTACATTTTGATAATTAAGTACTTCATCATTCCATAATTAATTCCTAGGTATGATTAACTTTCACAAAAAAATACTACTAGTTTTGTAGCATATCAAGACTAGTAGTATTTTTTATAATAATATAATATCTTGTTTACCATGAAATTATTGAATTGAAAAATGTCATGCCACATAACCTGTACTTATTCGCCAAAATCAGCAGTAGGGATGGCTCAGAGTTAATAAAGCCCCCGATTCCACAACAGAGAGTGTAGGTTTGATTCACACAGCTTTCAACCGCCACAAAAATCTAACTCCGTGCCCACTGCCCTTCGATAATTCGACTTTGGCAACCAAAGGGCCTTATAGCTTAAGCGTTCTCAAAAATAACAGGCCAACCCTTACAGTTATAATTTTATAATTATAATCATAATTGCCTAATTGTACTAACAACCAGCTTCTTTTACAACTGTTTTTCTGTGGCAACGTTTCGTACAAAAATATTAGTAAACTAATTATCAAGGGACGTCTTAATGTTACATACTGTTATGGTATGGATACAGGAGTATAAAAATCAGTTTAAATAGGATTAAAAGATTACAGTAATTAAAAATTATAAAGATCAATTTGGATATGAATTGGGTATTTAACTTATTAATATGCATTTAATATAGAAAAAAAACAGAATCTATACTTTAATAATATGAGGCTGATTGAGAAGCAGAAGGATTCTAACTTAATGTAATATCTAAATATGAAATTGGAAAATGATAACAAATACTTTTTCAAGATAGACTACTGCACATAGTGGGTAGCAATCAAAATAAAGCTTTTATAAAGTGTTGGATAAAGAAAATAAGCAATATCGTTAAGGAGTTTGTCTTTATTATTGATATAACAAATTTGAAAATAAAATGATGTAACCGATATTTGTAAATGAAAATTATTCAAATAAACCCTTTTTGAAAAGTTAAAAATGTTTGGAGTATAAAAGGGTTGCAGTTAATACAAAATTCGCGTGGTGAAATAAAAGGAAATGTTAAAAATAAGAAAATGAGCATAATAACTGGAGGAAGACAAAGAATATGGTAAGAATATTTAACTAAAGCGGTGCTAATCTACAGAAGAAAATAAAAAGAAAGAAATAATGAATTAAGTTTATTGTGGAATTACATTTGACATTGTGCGTCGATTGTGTTGGATTACAACGAGCTATTTACACGAAAGGAGAATCGCAAGGAAGTCGTTGGCAGAGTGAGCATGTTTATGGGGCTTGTCAATTAAGGTCTGGTGTCTTGTTTTTGATCGGGATCCTTGGTGCTGAGCTGTGGCGTACTTCAAGAGATTGATTTGGATTCAATATTGAAGAGAAATAACTACGACTGGGGTTTGTTTGGATCCTTGCTGTGAGGGAGCTGTGTGGGCAGTTTGGTTGTCATTGGAGGCCTTCACCGTAGTTTTGAGTATAGCAGTGGTGTGATCAGTAGCAGAGTAGGACGAATTTGTTGCTGCCGTGGAGAGTGATAAGTTAAAAAAAGGTAAATGAGTCTAGGTATTAAATAAGAACTGAAATAAAATAAAGATTAGAAAGCGAATTAATAATTAAGAAAGCGCTTACTATTTGAGATTGTCATGTAAAAATATGTAACGATCAAGTATTTGTGATTGAATTTTCAAATTTGGTTTGACGTGCCATTTGACAGAAGTTTGAATTGTCATAATTAAAAAAGGAACATCAAATTTCAGAATAAGCAATCTAGATAAAAGGAATCCATTTTGATTTTCAGTCAAGTGCTTTTACAGGAGCTAGCCGAAAAAATAATTTTGAATATCCAAATAAAATAAATAGGGCAATTTAAATTGATTAAAATATAATTATAAACATATATTCATAGGCAACACAACCTGGAGCCTTAACCTTATCAATACAGAAAATAAAAAAGTATTGTCTACGTCTAGCAAAAGATTAAAAAGGAACAGTAGTAGACGGTACCATAGTTCATGGAATTGAATAAATACAACTGAAAAGAATTAGCTAGTACCAACCACCAAACAGGAGAAAATGAGGAATACCATGAGCTTTTGAAGACCAGGCATTAGAAATTTAATGGCAATTCTTGAACTGGACAAGGGCGACCAAAGACAGTAAAAACGAAATTATTATTAAAAGACAGATCCAAAATCCAACTAAAGCCCCCAAAGTGATGTAAAGTTTAGAAATCATCTTGATAATGAGTAAGTAGTTTAGTACCCCTCTCTAAAGAGACAGTGGAAAAGGTGCTTTCAAACATCTCATAATAAACCACCGTGCAACTTACCACCATTCACAAAACGTCTTGATAATCAGTACGTACCCATCTGTACAAAAAAATTGGAAAAACTGCTTTATAACATCTCATAATATATCACCCAACCGCTTAAATTCCTTTGTAAAAAACACTGGAAAAGTTGGTTAAATAATCTCATAATAGATCACTATCTAACATTCCATCATTCAGAGAACATCTTGATAATCGATGCGCACCCAATATCAATCTAAAATTCAGAAAGCTTGGGAAGTCTGAATGAAGCTGAACCTAAATGAAAACCACTTCTGTAAAAATTGACTGTAGAAGTATGTTAAAGCATCGCATAATAAACCACTGTCCTATATGCTGACCGTCGCTGAAAACTAGCTTAAATTTCCTCTATAGAAAGACAATAGAAAAATTCGTTAAATCATCTTATTATAGACTAACGAAATACCTTGGTAGCCATTACGGACGCGAAATAAATCTAAAGTTTATAAAACTTAAGAAGATCTTAGTCAACCTTAGAGCAAAACTAGTCTAAATTTCTCTGTATACAGATACACCACTGTAGAACGTGTCATCATTAAAACATCTTGCTAATCGTCACGGACCCAATATCAATTTAAAATTCAGAAAGCTTGAGAAGACCATAAAACTGTGCCTAAAGGAAATTCACTTTAAATTCTTCTGTATTAAACTGTAGAATAGGTTTTTTAAAAATCTTTATAATAGACCACTATTATGGCATTCCGAGGGTATCTTGATAATAATCAAGCCAACGCGAAATCAAAGTTTAGAAAGCTTGATGAAACTGGCCTCAAAGGAAGCCTGTAGAAAAAATCCTTTAAAAGATCTCACAACAGATCACTGTATAACATATCATAATTCAGATAATATCCTGATAACTAGTACAAAGGAGAAATCAATGTAAAGTTCAGAAAGCTTGAATAAACATTAATAAAACTGGCCTAGAGGAAAGGTATTTGTTTAAATTACTCTATAAAAAGCATGTGGAAAAAATCCGTAAAAGATCTCATAATAGATCACTGTATAACATACCATAATTCAGAGAATATCCTGATAATTAGTACAAAGGCGAAATCAATGTAAAGTTCAGAAAGCTTGAATAAACATTAATCAAACTGGCCTTAGAGAAAAGCTAGTTTCAGTTCTTCTATATGGAGCCGGTAGAAAGATTCGTTGGAAGATCTCATAATAGATCACTGTATAACATACCATAATTCAGAGAATATCCTGATAATTAGTATAAAGGCGAAATCAAGGTAAAGTTCAGAAAGCTTGAATAAACATTAATAAAACTGGCCATAGAAAAAATCTAGTTTAAATTCCTCTATATAAAGCCTGTGGAAAAAAATCGTTAATAGATCTCATAACAGATCACTGTATAACATATCATAGTTCAGAGAATATCCTGATAATTAGTATAAAGGCGAAATCAATGTAAAGTTCAGAAAGCTTGAATAAACATTAATAAATCTGGCCTTAGAGGAAAGCTCGTTTAAATTCCTATATATAATGCTCACAAATGAACTGGACCAGTTGCATATATTTGTGCAATTTTTAAAAATATTTTTCAAAAGAAAAGTCATAGCGGTTTTGGCAACCTTTCAGGATTATGTGACTATAAAAAGCATTTATTTTCATAATTTGTTTTAAATAAAACTATGCCCATTAATAAAATATTATCATATGAATATTTTGAATTTTGCCCAAATGTTGATAGCATATTGCATACCAAGTATGCCAAATCGTTGCCAAATATTTTAAAAGTTTCCGAGGAGACCCAAAGAACTGTTAATTACTTTTTTGTTCTTTCTCTTATTTTTGTGAATTATAGGTTTTGTATAATTTTATTATTTTTTAATTTTATTGTATTTTAATTTTATTTATATGATTTTGTTAACGTAATTCTTCAGTTGACATTTGAGGATAGTGTTATTAAATGTGCTTAATATGATTATACTATAAAACAAAATCTTTAAATATTTTTTTATGACTCAATGTAACAAATACAATTTTTATGGGTAGTCCAGTTCATTTGTGGAGCAGTATATAAAGCCTGAGGAAAAAATTCGCTAAAAGATCTCATAACAGATAATTAGTACAAAGGCGAAATCAATGTAAAGTTCAGAAAGCTTGCATAAACATTAATAAAACTGGCCTTAGAGAAGCTAGTTTAAATTCCTCTATATAAAGCCTGCGTAAAAAAATCCGTTAACGGATTACTGTATCATAATTCCGATAATATCCTGATAATTAGTACAAAGGCGAAATAAATGTAAAGTTCAGAAAGATTGAATAAACATTCATAAACTTGGCCTTAGAGGAAAGCTAGTTTAAATTCTTCTATATAGAGCCAGTAGAAAGATTCGTTGAAAGATCTCATAATAGATCAATGTATAACATATTCTCATGCAGAGAACATCCGTATACAAAACGAACCCGAAATCAAGCTAAAATGCAGAAAGCTTGAGCAGCACTTATCAAACGAACCTTAAAGGAAAACCGCCACTGTAAAAAGACAGTGGAAAAGTTCGTTAAAACATCTCATAATTGATCATTGTCCAACATTTCATTATTCAGGAAACGTCTGGATAATTGGTACGGACCCAACACCTAAAATTCGAAAAGCTTGAGACAGACAGGCTTCGGAGAAAATCCACCTAAATTCCTCCGTATAGAGAAGTCCGTTGAAACATCTCACATATTAGTTTTATTGCACCCACCTATCTTTTATTACTTATGAACTACCTACTACGAGTTGTACTATCAGTCACTCAATCATTAGCAATAGTACGAGTATGTACAGATACGCATAAAATAACTTTTCAAATCTTCAAAATGGTATCCTGAACGGCATACACTTTCTAATTGCCTACTAATACTTCAAAACGCTGAAAAGAACTAGTTTTGACTAGATAACATCTACATTTGAAATGGGCTGCGGATTGCTTGCATTTCTGTTCAATTTCTAGACGAAATTAGCAAGTGATTAACATAGTTCGCGGCAGTTGCTGCTTAGTTGCAATTTGGCGGTGTACCGTTGCAGCTAGGATTTTGGAGTTCGTTTTGTAAAAAGACGCCGGTTTACATAACTCGAAGTGGCAGGGCAAGGCTGGAGAGCCGACTGACAAGACACTAGGCAATGACCGCACCGGGTACATTGAACCAAAGACTCCATTTCACCGGAGCGGACAACTCAGTTCCGGGATGTTTTTCTTGTCTATTTGTGTTCGAGTCTGCAATTCCTTGAGCTTCTTTGCTGATTTTCGCGCTAAGCAGACAAAGCGCGGTAGACATAGACACAGATCCATGATATCGAATTATGAGAATTGCTCAATATTTTATTTTGGTTAGAAAAACACCTAACAGAGTAATAATGGCAATCAAACAACAAACTCTGATTCATTGTAAACCTAGGTGCTGTAAAAAAACTACAATTAACATAATAAAAACCAATGCGTTAAAAAATCTAAAAACATGATAATACTGTTATATCCATAGGCTGGTTCTAAAATGCTTGTCATAAATTAAAATTGGTAACCTTAAAATAAATCCAAAAGTTTCTATGAGCATTTATCCTCCGACAATAAACTTTTAAAAACCGTATTCCAGGCTTTGGATATGGTGGGCACTTACTTTCATTGAGAAGAGATTTCGACAAAGGATTTGAAAGGATCCAACTACAGTAAGACTTTGAACAATTATGAGATATGTAACAAGTCATTGTGGTACATACACCACAATTTATAATTTTAGACATGGTTTTTCGGAAGTACATTGAGAAATCAAGCTAATGATTTTGTCAAACTATAACAAATGTATTCAGTTAATAATCTTTATAAAACAACGCTCTTAATATACAGTGTGTCCAAGATAAGGAGGGCCAGTATGGGGATCTCGGTAATGGTAAGAGATACAAATTTGGTTAAATGGGAAGAAAGTTGCGCAATTAAAGGACTAAAAAAATGACGTCCAGAAATCCTTGATATGATTTTTCGTTTTTGAATTATCTCAAAAAAACCGAATTTTTGGATTTTCTTTTTTATTTTTTTCTGGCGTTAATATTAAAGTTAGAGCGAAACTGATTAAACTTCTTTATAGCAACTTTTAGTGGACTTAATGATTACGTTATCAATTTTTTTATTCGACGTTTTGTCTTCGAGAAACCATCATCAACTTCATTTTTTTAAATACGGTCCTGGTTTTTTTATGCCAAATTTGCAAAGCCCTTGTTACTCTGAATTCAACAATGTACCACATATTATGATTTAATTACGTTTCGAGCTTTTTTCTGATCATCATCAGAAAATTTTTTAGATACGGACCTGCATTTCTCATAATTTTGTAAAAATAAGTTCATACAGTAAGATAGGCGTTTTTAGATGCCGTTAAAATATTAAAATGCACATCATAATGTCATAATTCTGATACATTAATTTAATAAGCAACCAATAACTATTAACAATAAACAAAAAAGAAATGAACAAAAGATAGACAGAAAGAATAACAAAACGAACAGCGAAACCATTTAATAGGTATTAAATTTACAGAAGGTATTCAAAAAGGTTGCCATCATTCTCTATGCATAAATAACATCTTCTAACTGTAGAATCTAAAACATTATTCAGCAATACTGGCGTTATACTTTGAAAGGCTTCAAGAACCAATCTTCTAAGTTCTTCTTCTATTTCAAAACGTTAAATACCTATTACATTGTTTACAGTCTTTCAAGCCTCGTTTTCTCATTCTTTCTGCCTATCTTTTGTTCATTTATTTGTTGTTTATTGTTAATAGTTATTGGTTGCTTATTAAATTAATGTATCAGAATTATGATATTATGATGTGCATTTTAATATTTTAACGGCATCTAAAAACGCCTATCTTACTGTATGAACTTATTTTTACAAAATTATGAGAAATGCACGTCCGTATCTAAAAAAATTTCTGATGATGATCAGAAAAAAGCTCGAAACGTAATTAAATCATAATATGTGGTACATTGTTGAATTCAGAGTAACAAGGGCTTTGCAAATTTGGCATCAAAAAACCAGAACCGTATTTAAAAAAATGAAGTTGATGATGGTTTCTCGAAGACGAAACGTCGGATAAAAAAAATGATAACGTAATCATTAAGTCCACTAAAAGTTGCTATAAAGAAGTTTAATCAGTTTCGCTCTAACTTTAATATTAACGCCAGAAAAAAATAAAAAGAAAATCCAAAAATTCGGTTTTTTTTGAGATAATTCAAAAACGAAAAATCATATTAAGGATTTCTGGACGTCATTTTTTTAGTCCTTTAATTGCGCAACTTTCTTCCTATTTAACCAAATTTGTATCTCTTACCATTACCGAGATCCCCATACTGGCCCTCCTTATCTTGGACACACTGTATATATATTATTATTATTACTTCCTTTTACGATAAAGGAAGTATTGGATTCACCCCAAAAATTCGAAATTGAGTTTTCAACAGATCTTCACGTTTTAGAGTCCCCTGATCCCAAAAAACATATTTTTTTTCATTGGTCTGTGTGTCTGTCTGTCTGTGTGTCTGTCTGTCTGTCTGTGAACAGAATATCTCAAAAACAAAAAGAGGTATGGCGTTGAAACTTCATATATAAGTTTTGTGTACTATGTAGATGAGACAGCAAGCTTTTGAAGAAAATCGCATAACCGGAAGTAGGTGTTTACTCTTGTGATTTTTCAGTTTTTTTCGATTTTTTGAAAAACGGCTCTAACGATTTTTTTCAAACTTTACATTTTTATTACATTTTTAATGTGCATTGACGTGAGATAGGTGATTTTCCAGTTGAAAACTTCTAAAGTGGGTTTCTTTTGTTTTTTTTTCTATTTTTTTTATTAACTCCTATTTTAAATGGAACACCCGGTATATTATTACATTTTTGAATTCTGCTTAAGATTTTAGAAAAAATTTGTCTCTTCAACTAACGCTCTATTTTGTACCGTTTTTGTAGAATTCGTAATTTTTGAAAATTTTTGACAAATGCTTAAAAATTAAAAATTAAATTTTTGACTAATTATAAGATCACTGTAAAAGGAAGTTGTGTGAGTGTATCACACCAGATTTTTTTAATAGCAATACAGTGAATTTATTTTAATGCGCAATGTATTATTCCCGTTTCCATGAGGATGTGATTGTTACTATTGCTTTCATGTGTAAATGCGTTTATTTTAAAATGCAATATATGAACCGTAATTTTATTGAAAAAGAAGCATCAGAAAGAACAACAGGGCATATAATAACCCACATACTTGCAGTAAAGTCTTGTAAAGTTTTTATACCATTTAATCAACAGAATTCCTTTCTCCTTATACTATATTATGTGTTTACATACTCAGTAACGTTTCCATATTGCATTTTAAAATAAACGCATTTACACATTTCGCGTTATAATAAACTCCCTGTATAGTATAATCAAAAAGTCGTTTGATCGCGATTGCTGTGGAATTCCAACGTCGTCTATGAAATTACTTACTTATGTCATTTAAATTTATTTGACATAATGACATCTTTCAAAAGTGAGCAGATTGTAATTACAATCGTACTTAATGGAAATTGTGGTTATTAAAGTGTTTTCTTTAAATATTTACTTTTATTGCAATTGTGATATACAGGGTGTAGAAATGCTTTGCGCACCATAGGGATTTCAATGGTAATTTTTTCATATGAAAATATTTGCTTCCCTAATTATTTTAGAGCAAACTTATATGGAAGTTTTTTGTAGAGAAAAAAATTTTGTATCCATTTATGCCAGAATTTGTAATTTTACATTTCGGAAAACCGAAAATTTAAAGCAATAAAATTACCATTTTTAGACAAATCAGTGGTGCCTTGAAATTATTGAAGCATCTCAAAGCATCAACAAATTAGTTTGCTGTTTATTTGTTTGTATCTGTCAAATGTATCGGCAACCATGGCACTTATTGCACCTGATCTGCTTCCAGCATACCACCACTTCACAATTTGCACCGATTTTTAAAAAATGATAATTCTAGTTTCTTTCATTAATAGGTTTTCTGACGTAAAATGACAAAAATGATGGCATAAATGGATGCAGAATTGTTTGCTCTACAAAAAACCTATTTACAAGTTTGCTTTAAAATAATTAGGGAAGCAAATATTGTCATATGAAAAAATTACCATTGAAAACCCTATGGTGCGTAAAGCATTTCTACACCCTGTATATCAGTGACATAAAATAATAGAAGTAAATAATTTCATAGATGACCTGTAAATTTCACAGCAACCGTGACCCAAAAACTTCGCCAAGAATATTTTTTACAGTAAGAAATGTAAAGAGCTTTCAGAATTAACAGAATTTTAATATTTTTTATTAAAATACACTAAAATTAATTCATTATGTTTTTATGTCATTTACACAAAAAATATAATTTAGAAATAAGACATCTACTCTGTGTTAAAGGAAGTCTTGTTTGACATAAAGAAATAACAATAAATTAAACCACTACTTTGATTCAATAATTTTAACCTTTAAGGATGTTAGCTGCTTCTGTATGTTTAAATTTGCCTTGTCCGGTATTATAATCTCACTATAATTTTATTTCTTTTGTACATTCTGTTCAATTGTAGAACAATTAATTGTTACTTGTGTAACCGAAGGATGTTGTAATTCTTTCAGGAAATACTCCATTGAAAACACAGGATGTTTATTAATGTAATATTGGTGTATTTGATATTATAGTTTTCGAAAAATCCAAGGAAGTGGCTAAATGGTACATAGCAGTAGATTTTCATGAAATAATTAAGGTACACAGTGATTTATAGTTTAAAACGGCCACTTCCTCTGGACCTGATACGTAAATCATCCTACAAAAATTAGTTTCATCCATGTAAGATTGCTATTGCGCATAAGTAAAAGAACGGAATGAAATCGAGGTATGAAAAGGGGACACGTAGAAATTGATTTCAACGAGACGGTGCTACTAGTCAGTTACAAGAACTTAAGTACCTACAAATTTGCATTTGTCGTCCAACTGACCACGTATTTACATCGCCAGGTGTTTTCTCTTGAGAAAATGAAATAGTAGGGTATATTTGCAAAATCCCAAAATTAAAAAAAATTTAATGAAGCATTTTAATATAAATCCAAGCTATTCAAGAGGAAATACAATGAGTTGGCGAAACAAATTAACCTACACAATATTTCACAAACAAATTTACAATTACTATTACCGCATTATATTTTTTTAAACTAAGCTGCGAAGTACATATATCCATAAATAGTTTAAAAATACTTGAAGTATGCGATGAACTTTAACATTCGCTGTATTACGCTGTATACGCTCGATTATACATTATACGAAAATTTGTTTTCTCTTTATCCTAAAAGAACACAATAACTTAAGTTATTAATAAATAGGACAAACAAACTATTCTCGGAAATCAAATATAATAACACGAATTATTTCAATGTCCCTTACGGTATACATCCACTTCTAAGTACATATGTCTAAATTATTTGTCCTAAAGCTATAGAAGCATAAAAATATACTGTTTATGGTTGAAACTTTTTGATAAATTGCAAAATAAATATTCCTTATTATAAATTACGAAAGACCACTTTATAACGCCGACATAATAATTAATTTTGTTAATTAATTTCCTGAATGCTTAGAGGAAGTGAAAAATTAAATTACTATGGATCAGAGGAAGTTACCTGCTTAATTCAGAAGTGCAAAAAAATGATCCACTTGTATGCAACAAAATATACAACTAGTTTTTGTATTTAATATTTTTAGTTTAATCATTTGAACTAGTTTTGATTTGAGGCGTTTACGTCAGAGTTCTAGTTAAAAGCAGCTTTCAAACATTTTTTATTTTGGCGCTAGATGTGAAATGTATATTTTAATTATCTAAAAATAACACGCAATAATCCTTTAATAGTAAGTTAAGTACAGTTTCGATTACTTTAAATGCATTTCTTGTGTTTTTTCAGTTTTCGCGATAGCAAAAATCAGCTACAATAAGTATTTTTTGTAACTTCTACATGTCTATCCACTTAATGCAATAAAAATTATCTGAAAGTTAATATTTGATATCCTTTACCATGACAATTTTTTTATACTAGTAACAAAGCATTGAAAATGCATATACTATATGGCTCTAGGACTACTGTACACAAAATGAAAAATATAAAGAACTATAAATAAAAATTAGGAGTAGCGGAACTGTTTAAAATATTTAAACTGCTATAATTTTTTCGTAATATTCTATGGTTATTGTATTTTAACTCAACTAAATAAACACATGAAAAGTCATTCCTTACAGCCGCTGGCTGTTAAAAGTAATAACAGCCGCCGACCGTTAATGAATACGTGACTTTAAAGAAATTACGTCATTCATAACGAGGCGGTGAGCCGAGTTTTTCCGCAATGAAACGAGTCTCGTTAAGTGCCATAAGCAAACGTCTATTATTCAATATTTTATTTTCATCAATAAATTCTAGTTCAATGTATTTTTTATATAAAAAGAGTGCGGTAATATCCATTACCGCACTCAGTGCAGCAATGAAGCTCTTAACGGCACTAAAATGAATTTGGTTAATAGTCTATAACAACACCGATAAAGATAAAATTGTTTAATAAATTGTTCTTCAAATGGATACATTTTTATTACGACAAATTTTTGAACCATACGGCCGTTAAGCAAATAACGGACTTGGTTGATTATGAACCTCGTCTATCGCCTCGAATTACAAAATACAACCGCGGCCGTTATTTGTTATATATCGGCCTAATGACGTCAATAACTTGTTCTATTTTACTTCATTTAAAAGTTGTTTATTTATATCTAACTAATCAAGAAATGAGATCATATTCACATAAATAAATGATAATGCGCAACACAGAGACATCGAAAACGATTGAAGACCACGTGACCAAGTATTATAGGCAACCCATTCAACATTGTTGGCGATCGTGTTTTTGAAAACTCTATCTGACAATATCATTGACATACCACATATTACAGGTAGCTTATTTTAATAGAAAATATTCTGCACTCAAATTCAAATGCTAATTAAATAAAGTGCAAGCTTAAATATATTCTAGCTTGTGTAGAACGGTAAACAGGTTTACTGTTCTTCATATACTAATCATTCTACTTATCTCTTGAATCTCTACTTAAATAACCACGAACCTCTCGCCTAAGGCGAAGGAAGTATTGTAATCGTGAAAAAACACCTTCCGAGATTTCTTCAGATCTTCACGTTTGAGGGTGCTTAGATGACAAAAAGCATGTTTTGTCAATTCCGTCTATCTGTCTGTCTGTTCGTCTGTCTGTCTATCTGACCGTCTGTTGGCGATATAGCTCAAGAACTACTTGTTGGAAAAGACGATATTTTGCATGCGGATTAGATGTCTATCTGGCACGAAACCGAATATGCTTTCTATCAATACATGGTGTGTAACGCTTCATAATTTTAGCAACTTTTACTTTTAATTTTATGCTCAAGATCAAGTTTGATTACTTTACATTATTAATTACTTCTAGCGGGTAGCTCTAGTTCAAGGTTGTCAACAGCTGAAGAAAGAAAGTTGAGTCAAGTCTATAAGGTGTTTATTTTATTTAACTAGATTTACAAAATAAAATATTGGTTTAAAACTATTTACAAGAAAATAGACAAAATATAAAACCTGTATAACATTGATTCCACTCTGTTACTTCAGCTGTTGACAGTCTTCGACCAGAGCTACCCGCGAGAAGTACTTAATAAAATAAAGTAATCAAACTTGATCTTGAGCATAAAATTAAAAGTAAAAATGGCTAAAATTACGAAGCATTACATTGCGCCCGAGCAGGGACGCTCGGATCGAGCAGCGCGGCGAAGCTTGCCCAACTCGTCGGTTTTACACCTGGACTCTCATCGGACTATCAGCAGGTTCTCTTGACGGAATTCTTTCGCTTTTCTTACCCTCCGCGTGTCTTCAAATGTTCGCTCGTTACGCATTCTTGTGACAGTGATGGCGCCTACAAATTGATAACCATTAAAACGCACTAAAACAATTTTGAGGCACGCGAAACGTTACAGGTGTGCACCTTAATAAATAATATTCTGTGTATTTTTGTTTAACTTAAGATCTAATAGTTAAATAAAAATTATATTTTACACATAGCTAAACTTTTTACCATTGATGAAAAACTTTTTGGATCCAACACATACAGGGCGAACACGTTAAAAAAGAAATTCGGTTTTTTCCTTTGACCTTTTCGAAATATGTAGTTTCAAAACCTTCACTTGCGATGGAAGTTCCGCGTAAAGCTCTCTACTGATTTTTGTGTAGCAACCGAGTTCTTTGACGCATATTTAGAGCATTAGTTTTATATTCCTAAATATTGTTATCCAATTTTTTAAATGCAATATCAAATAATTTGATTTCACACTGTCCGGAAAATATAACTTTAGGTTATTAGTCCGGAAAGTTGATCATTACATCAAAAGGCCGGAAAATGAAACATTACTTCACAAGACCGGAATAATGTGTTGGTAACACTGTAAGTCTATGTTAACTTCGAGGTTATCAGCTTAGGTTTCTGCTGTTGGGGCAATAAAGTCACACACTCCGGCAGGCACAGAAAAATAAACCGTTTCTTTTATGTATCCCACAGACAAAAATCTATTGGAGTTAAGTCGGGAGACTGGGGTGGGCACGCTATTGCTCCACCCCGCCCAATCCATTTCTTAGAAAAACGGCGATTCAAAATTTCTCGCACTTGTAATATAGCATGTGCAGGCGCTCCATCGTGTTGAAAAAACATTGTTGCACGTTGTTGTAAAAAAATATATTTATTTCAATTTTAGCTCAAAACGGCTTTGCTTTCGGTATTTTAGTATTCTTCATTTTTGTCTTATTTTTAAATATAGAACACATATGCGAGGGCTGACTCACCCTGTATTACTCCAAGTAGAATTCGTTTTCTTTAATAGCCAGTTGTCTATCTAATAAGTGAGTTATTAAACAAACTCACTATCAGGGCCGTTCCTACCGGTGGGGTGTTGCGTGTCTATCACGCAGGCGGCCGATTGCAAGGGGCGGCCGCTCGAAAACGATTTTATACAAATTTAAATTAAAAAAAATAAGTAATTTGAGAATAAAACATTTCTGAAAAATGCAAACCACGAACAAAAAACAAACACCACTTTATTGTTAGTCGAAATCCCAATTTTTGTTTTTTTTGCGTTTATTACAGATATTTTAACACAAAATCAATAATAAATTTGAAACTATTACCAATAATTTGTGTTTTCATTTTTCCCTTTCAAATAATTAGCACCCTCTATCAACCAATGTCCAAAATACGACAAAAAACTAAGATAGGAATCTGTAAAATCATATCAAATCTTTCTTGTGAAGTCCCGAATTGGTTCGTACTAATTCAAGTAAATCCCCGAGTGACGTATTTTACCGAGGGTATAAATATCACCCGACGAAAAAATGCGTTCATTTGTGAATGGTGGAAGCAATATGTAGGTGTAAAATACTGAGACCCATTGTTATTTTTGTGCCCTTATATGGAAATAAAATATTGTGGTACTGATTAAAGATCTATATTACTCAGTTACTTCTATCATACTTCATCATAATAAAACGTGTGTTGTAGAGCCTGGTTATTAAAGGTAAGCTATTGATATACGTTTTTTTAATTTATATGATTTTCACGTAATAGCTGCTTTGATAGTCTATTAAGACTGTAATCTAGAAGTAAATTAAAACAAAACTTTTTTAAATTTATTCAGATGTCAAGCTCGGAACGACGACGAACTAAAAGACTCTCTGGAGCCGCTTACAGAAAAAGACAACTGTCTAAAGAAACTGAAAAAGAGAAGTTGCGGGGCTCTATAGAACAATTTTTGAAAACTCCTGGAGCAGAGGAAGAAAGTGGAAGCACGGCTGGAGATCCTTTTGTTTCAACGCCTGACAGTCAGCAAGTCGTCCCCATAGAGCCACAGATTCCATCGACTTCGGCAGAGTCTTGTACTCCAGAAGAACCAGAGGACATTGAAAGTGGGAGTTTAGAAGATCCAGCTTCATGGCCTAAATCACTTGATAATTCAACAATTGAAGTATTAGTAAAAATGGGACCTACACAAGTAAAAAATTTTTCATTTCCTTTAACAGAACAAGGGCGCTTTTCGGTTCATTATTATACACGAACATTAGCAAATGGTGAAAAAATACCTCGTATGTGGCTAATTTATTCCATTAAGTTAAATTGCGTTTTTTGCTTTTGTTGCAAAATTTTTGGGACCAAAAATATTCAGTTAACAGATGCTGGTTTTTCAGATTGTAAACATCTTTCTAATAATTTATCCAGACACGAACGATCAACTGATCATATTCAAAATTATAAATGATGGACTGAATTAGAAAAAAGGTTGAGTACTTACACAACAATCGATCATCAAGAACAACGTATTTTTAATTTGAAACAACAATATTGGTGTAATGTTTTAGAACGTATTGTTGCAATTATATTATTATTGGCAGGACAGTGTTTAGCATTTCGTGGGTCATCCAATAAATTATTCGAATCAAACAATAGAAACTTTTTGAAGACGGTTGAAACATTTGCAAAATTTGATGCAGTTCTTTCGGAACATCTAAAAAATAATCAAATCAGTAAAATTTCACATAAACGTATGCCTCATTATTTAGGAAATAGATTGCAAAATGAATTGATCTCACTTACAGCAAATAAAATCAGAGAACAAATTAGGGAGTTATTGTCAAAAGCAAAATATTATTCAATTATTCTAGATTCAACCCCAGACTCAAGTCATACCGAACAAATTTCGTTCGTTGTTCGATTTGTTATAATAGATGATAATAAACAAATTAAAATTTGTGAACATTTTCTCGGATTTTTCCTATTATTGATGTGACTGGTGAGGGTTTATACGATTTTGTAATAAAACTTTTGAAAGATTTTAATATGGATATCTACAATATGCGTTGACAGGGTTATGATAATGGTGCAAATATGCGGGGAAAACATGTAGGATTGCAACGCCGAATTTTAAATATCAATCATCGAGCAATGTTTGTACCTTGTGCTGCTCATACCCTAAATCTAGTGGTTAATGATTCTGCCAATGTTACCTTGCAAACATCGGAGTTCTTTAATCTTATACAAGAATTATATACATATTTTTCTTCTTCGCCATATAGATGGAATGTACTTAAAACCAATGTACCAAATTTCACATTAAAAGCTGTTAGCTCAACTAGGTGGGAAAGTAGAATTAAAGCTATTACACCTCTGCGATATCAATTAGGGAAAATTTATGATAGTCTAGAAGAACTTGTAAATGACGAATCACGCGACATTAACACCAAACAACAAGCCCAAGCATTGGCCTTAAAAATTAATAGTTTTAAATTCGTTTGTTCTGTAATTATTTGGCATGATGTTCTGTCTAAAATTAATTCCGTCAGTAAGATGCTTCAATGTGTGAATACAAATCTAAAAGATTGTTCAAATGCGTTAAAAAATTTAGTAGATTATTTGGAACAGAAAAGAAATGACCACAGCTTTGAAGCGTTTATAGAAGAGGCGAAAATATTTGCTACAGAAGAACTTGATATAGCAACGGAATTTCCCCCAACTAATATAATTCGTCCACGTCGAAAAAAAAGACAATTTGATTATGAAACCTCTGATGAGCCTATACTTGACCCAAAGTTGAATTGTAAGATTAATTTTTATTTTACTATTTTGGATACCGCCAAAGTATCTATACAGGAACGTTTTGAACAATTACAACGTTACAGTGACAATTTCAAAGTGATTTATGAATTTCCTATTATGGACGATAATTCAATGAAAAAACACTGTACAGATTTATCCTTAAAATTAGAAGACACTGTCAGAAAAGAGGCTGATGTAAACGCCGTAGAATTAAGCGATGAATTAAAAAAATTAAAATTACATTTCCAATCTGTTGAAACACCATCTAAAATTCTCAACTACATTGTTACAAATAATTTACTTGCGACTTTCCCAAATACAGCAATTGCCTTAAGACTTCTACTGACTTTACCTGTCTCAGTTGCGTCAGCAGAAAGGTCTTTTTCAAAATTAAAAATAATTAAAAACTTTTTACGCTCGGCCATGAAGCAAGAAAGATTGTCAGATCTTTCTATTATATCTATAGAGAGAGACTTGGCAGAAGCAATTGATGTCAAGAACCTTGTGACCACTTTTGCGTCTGTCAAAGCTAGAAAATCTAAATTCTAAGATATTAAACTTTGTATTTGTTTTGTATTTGTACAATTTTATTTTATAGGAGTATTTCTTTTTATTTTATTTTATAAAATTGTTATTAATAATTTTTTTAACGTAAATATATTTTTTAATTGCTTGGAGGGGGGGGCGGCTATTTTATTTTTCACGCAGGCAGCCAAGAAGCTGTTCACATAAACTCCAAGTTGCAGATACGAGGGTAAGGTGAATAGTTCTCGGCCTTGACATAAGATGGCGTTCCAATCTACAAAAATGTATTTTTCCTGCCTGCGTCCAAGTATTATTAGTTCGAATGACAAGTTTCAACTTGTTCTCTCAAGTAGTTTGTTTACACGAATTTTTGTCGTAGACGCCTTGCGTGTTTTTCGTTAAAATGGATAAATTTGAATATCGTGCGGTCATAAAATTCTTCGTTTTGGATGAATTAACCCCTAAGGAAATTCATCCGAAGTTGACAAAAGTTTCGGGAACTCTGCTCCTTCCATATCAACCGTTAAAAAGTGGGCAGCTGAATTTAAACATGGTCGCACGTCCCTCGAAGATGACCCACGTGAAGGAAGACCAAAAACCGCAACCACACCGGAAACCATCGAAAAAGTGCATGATATCGTGTTGGACGATAGGCGAGTGAAGGTCAGTGAGATAGCTGAGGCTGTGGGGATATCGGAAGAAAGGGTGCGAAACATCTTGCACAAAGAATTAGAGATGAGAAAGTTCTGCGCGAGATGGGTGCCGCATTTGCTGAATGCCGATCAAAATCAAATGTGCAAATGAGTTTCGCAGCAATGTTTGGACCGATTCAATAGGCATCCGACCGATTTTGTGCGGCGATTTGTCACCATGGATGAGACATGGGTTCACCACTACACCCCAGAAACGAAGCAGCAATCGAAGCAGTGGGTGGAAACCGGTGGTTCAGCGCCAAAGAAAGCGAAGTCGATCGCATCTGCTGGAAAGGTCATGGCCAGCGTGTTTTGGAATGCGAAGGGGATCCTGTTAATTGATTACCTTGCAAAAGGCAGAACAATTACAGGCAAATATTACTCCAACCTTCTTGGCCAGTTGGATGCAAAAATCCGGGAGGAGAGGCCTGGCTTGAAGAAGAAAAATATCATCTTTCACCAGGACAACGCACCTGTTCACAAGAGTTCGTTGGTGATGGAAAAACTGCGGGATTTGGGGTACGATTTGCTCGGCCATCCTCCCTATTCTCCTGATTTGGCACCCTCGGACTTCCATCTGTTACCAAACTTGAAGAAATTTATTTCTGGGAAGCGCTTCGCGTCCAATGAAGAAGTTAAGAGGACCGTAGGCGAATATTTACACAGCCTTCCAGACTCTCACTTCCGGGAAGGAATACTGATGTTGGAAAAACGCTGGACCAAGTGTGTTGAAGTCAAGGGAGATTATGTAGAAAAATAAAATCATTTTTTAACTGAAAATCGCAATTTTTCATTGTCAGGCCGAGAATTTTTCACCTTACCCTCGTAATGCTAGGTCGGCCGATACTAATGTGACGTCAACTGACGATAGTTGATTGCTGTGTCTATTTAATCTGCTTGGTTTTTGTTCATTAATTAGTATAGTGAAGTTAGTGGTATCTGCTGCATCAACTAAATGTGTACCGCTTATATTTGTTTGGGGGGGTGCCCCATAATACATGATGAGCGTTGAAGTCCCCACAAATTATTGTTTTGCTGCTTGAAAATTAACTAAATATGTTATCCCAATCGGATATAACGGGTGTCCAAATTTGAGGTTGGATTTTGAATTCCGCGGCATTTGCTTTCTGTCAAACATACAGCGCTAATATTTTATAGTTGTCATTTTGACACACTGCCATATAAGTTATTTAAGTTATAGAGCGGTTCACGGTTCAGCAACGCATATTTATTGTAAGAACCCATTACAGATATGGGGAAAGTTTTGCAGAAACTGCAAGAAAAGTTAGGGCTATGGACTTGCGTGACATGTGGTGTCAACAAGATGGTGCCACATGTCACATAGCGCGCAAAACAATAACTTTACTGCAATCAAAGTTCAGAGGTAGACTTATCTCTCGATATGGTGACATCAATTGGCCGTCAAGATCTTGCAAATTGACGCCTTTGGATTTTGTCCTCTGGGGTTTTGTAACAAGCAAAGATTACAGACATAAAAGCCTAAATTACACTCGTAATTAGTGACATAGACCCTCGTTTATGTTAAAATGTAGTTGAAGATTTGGAAAAAAAGAATGGTTTCCTGTCAGCCGAGCTGAGGAGGGCATTTATCTGATATTATCTTCCATGTTTAATCGTTACGTAAATGCTTTAAGTTCTCATTAAAATATCTTATATTTTCAAATTATTTGCACCTTTTATTAACGAATTAAAATCCAACCTCACATTTGGACACCCACTAGTTACTTTGACATTATGCGGACGGTAAATAGAGACCATGGTTAACCAATAATTTTTAGTTTTAACTTATTTAGCGCATAATTCTATATTACTGTTGAAATTGTTATTAATTGCCTTTTCTCTTGTTAAGCCATTTTACAGCCTTTAGTATTTAAGTCGATTATTTAAGCTTTCAGTACAGCCTGTTTGTATTTCAAATCTGATGCCAGCATTTTTAACTTCTCATCACCTATTTTAACAATTTTCGAATTAGAACACCCTGTATATGGGCGTAGCTGTCTCGTTTTTGCCATTTTAGGCCACCCTTTATCAAAACACGTGCGCATTTACCGCTGGTAAAACCAGTTCCGTCCGCCTAAGATTACGCCTCGTGATTGGCTAAGGCTCCGCTTGGGTACGCGTAGCGTGGTTTTTGCTTGCAGGGGGAGAGTTCCGACAATGCCGTTGACGGTAACGCACGCAGCGTTGAGTGTTTTTGGTGCTCCCTATTGCCACGTTCTGCAACGTAGTTTAAGGAATAATCCTTCGTTCCCACTGGTTAGGGGATTTCGCTGGCAGGACGTGTAGAGTGCCCTCGATTCTATCGTTGTATTCGGTCTCATGTGCGAGACCCATCCCAATTAAACGCCATTCCAAGGCGGATTCAGGCCCCAAAGATGCTTTCGTACCGCCCCCGCTGTCAAACCTAGCCCTTGCCGAAGGCACCGCCAGTGGCTGCCCACGCAACGCTCAGGAGCCGCCCAAAAATACAGGTATCGTTGCAAATTAGTGTGTAACCTAGTAGCCATTTTTCATACGACGCGAACTTATCATCGCCTGTGTGTTAACGCTATTGTGCCTAACTCGTTGCCTGCAGAGTGACTGAACTGTCATGCATGTAGCCCACAACCGGGGCTAATTAATTAAACTACCGCATTTCTGGTCGCCATTGGTGTGACTAATCAATCGCTATTTATGTTACTGACATCGTGCCCGCCATTGCTGTAAATTCATGCGTTGCGGCCGTTTGTAATTCATAGCTAACATTTACTCTGTATTTGAGCCAAGCTTGCAACATAGCCGCTGCTAATCCATGTGCCTTGGGCCATTCTTGTAGATGTGATTAAACAGTGGCTCGGGGCGCGCCTAAATTAAGCGAGGTTGTTGTTGTGAGTTGATATGCTTCGATCGCTCGCATGCGTAACTAACCAGTTGCGCTGTGCGTGACCTAAATTAAGCGAAGTTGTTGTTGTGAGTTTATGTATTTTGGTCGCTCTTATTTGTAATTAAATATTTGCTTGTGCTTGATCTAAATTAAACATTACAGTGTTGAAAATTTGCGTGTTTCGGCCGCTTTCTTTTATGAGTAAACCTTAGCTTTGTGTATGACCCAGTTAAGCGATACAGTTACTGCCACTTCATGGGCTTCGGCCACAGTTACCTATAATTCAACATTTACTCTGCGCTTGACCTAACCTAGTGATACGGTCGCTGTACAGTAATGAGCTTCGGCCGTCTCTATTATGCCTAATTAGTCACTAACTTTCTGCAGTTCGCTTAACGGGCCAACCAAGGCCGGCTGAATTATGTTGACAATTTGTTGAATTTGTGTGCATTAGAAATAACGCGCTAACTCCAGCTGGGGCCCTAATTTAAGGCCTACAATAATTAAGGCGACGTGTCCGTTGCCCGCTTTGTAACGTCAGACAATAGACGAATATCTGAATAAGGGACTTATTATTGTGTTCGACCTCTGCATGCTCTTTCCAGGTTAAACAGCTAGTGTCAAGATTGCTGTACGACAAAACTTGAGCGTTGGAGTGTGCAGGTAGGTCTGGCGACGCCCCCCTCCCCTCCCGGTGGCAACAAATACCCGAAATAGTAATTCAAGTATTTCTTTCTCGAACTTGTAGTCCGAGCTCGACAGTTCTCGAGTACCCTCCTGACGTAGTACCCTGCATACTTCTCGTCCTGTCTAACCGTCCAGGTCCGGTTTTACGGTTATGTTTAAAGACAGACTTGGTGGCGCCCTTTTATTTTGACCTACCCTGTATATGTGATACCACTCTTGCCCAGTGACGTACCGTTTGAACCACGCCCAACTCCCTGAGCGTTTCAGCCGAGGCTTTTAGCCTGTCGTGCGATACTCACCTCGCGTGGGTGTCGCTAAGTCATTTTGATACCGTAACACTCTGTATAATAAATGTTTTGCTACTAATGTAGCAACACAACCTTTTCCATCAGGCCGATCTTTCCAACACACACAAAGCCGTTGAACGTTATATTGAGATTACGTTTGAACCACGTTCCTTGCAAAACTACAATATCTACCGCTTCTGTATTTATAAATGCTTTTAATGATAGACGATTGACTAATACTGATCTGGCATTCTACTGCATTATTTTAAGATGCCTGTAGTTGTACCTATCCATAATTGATGTTTAAAGAAAACTGTTGACATTTAGTTTTTATAACCTCTTCTAATTAATATTTGGATAGTTTAATATTTTCTAAATGAATTTCTTCATATATTCCGTTCACAATATTATATATCTTTTGAATGTAATTTTATGAATTACTTTGACTATTTTCAAGATAATTTCTGTGATATTGGGAAAGATATGGATTATGGGGTCTCAGGCTTGCTTTTACTCTCTCTTGAAATATCAATTTTTGGGCACTGGTGGATTCAAGGGTTGTCAATGGGGTCAATTGACCTCTTAAAAAATATAATCGTGTAAAAACTTGACTGCTTCGTTTTAATTATCAACAAAACGCACCCTTATAGCATCCGCTCGTAATTTAAATTTGAATTTCCCGAAAGAATTTTCAACATTCTTCATTTCTTTTTAATTCCAATAGGCGCAAATTTGCCCTCACTCCCCAGCGTTAGTGGGGTTTTCGTCGCTCGTCGATGTCGGTTCTGTGACCTGTCTAGTGTTTACAAGTCTCCACTAGACAAAACAATGAACTGCACCTGGTGCATAGTTATCGGCGTATTTTTAAATTTTGCTAATATGTTTTCAATGTTTGTTTTAAATTGTGCCACTAGATAGTCAAAGTTAAAATTTCCAAAGCCTGCAAAATTTCAATTTTAGAGTTAAGTACTCGCATGTAAAACAATGCTTATTTTTTAACATTTCGCGTGAAAGCGAAAATGTACATACCTGATTTTCAAGTAATTGACATATTTATACAGTGACCACAAGCATTACACAAAATAAGGCATTTTTAAACTAGTTTTATAAATTGTTATTGCAAATTTATTCTCTTTATTACTTCCTTTTACAATAAGGAAGTATTGGATTCACCCCAAAAATTGGAAATTGAGTTTTCAACAGATCTTCACGTTTTAGAGTTTCCTGTCTGTCTGTGTGTGTGTCTGTGAATAGAATATCTCAAAAACGAAAAGAAGTATGGAGTTGAAACTTCATATATAAGTTTTGTGTACTATCTAGATACGACAGCAAGCTTTTGAAGAAAATCGCATAACCGAAAGTATGGTGTTTACTCTTGTGGTTTTTTAGTTTGTTTTTTTAGATTGTTTTCTAAACGGCTTTAACGACTTTTTTCAAACTTTACATTTTTATTACATTTTTAATGTGTATTGATGTAGGATACGTGATTTTCAAGTTGAATGCCTCTAAAATGGGTTTCTTTTGTTTTCTTTTCCTTTTTTCCTATTAACTCCTATTTTAAATAGAACACCCGGTATATTATTACATTTTTTAATTCAGCTTAGAATTTTAGAGAAAATTTGTCTGTGTAACTAACGCTCTATTTTGGACCGTTTCTGTAGAATTTGTAATTTCTGAAAATTTTTGACAAACGCTTAAAAATTAAAAATCAAATTGTTGACTAATTATACGATAACTGTAAAAGGAAGTTGTATGCGTGTCACACCAGATTTTTATTTATTAACTCCTATTTTAAATAGAACACCCTCTATGTTATTACATTTTTGAATTCAGCTTAAAATTTTAGAGAAAATCGTACGACACCCATTAATGACCAATAGAAAAATTAGTTCACGAGCCGTAAGCAAGACAATAAAAAAATTTCTTGGAAATTTTTTGTGGGTAGACCAACCTAACTGTGAGGGTTTGTGCCGTTACGATTTTCTTACCGAATCTACATTCGAGCATTAATTCATATCCGGAAATTATTTTCGTGCATTCCAACAACGTCCTAATTTGCCCTCGCGTCCCGCTCAGGCAAATTAATACGACGTTGTTGGACCGCACTCAAAAAAATTTCCGGAAAGAATTAATGCTCTTATGAGATTATATGTGAAAATTTATTTCTTTACCTAACGCTCTATTTTGTACCGTTTTTGAAGAATTTGTAATTTTTGACAAATGCTTAAAAATTTAAAGTCAAATTTTTGGCTAATTATAAGATCACTGTAAAAGGAAGTTGTGTGCGTGTATCACACCAGATTTTTTTTATAAATTAGCTATGTGGTTTAGGGATTTACACCGGCACGTGTAGGTATTCTGGTTTGGACCCTCTCGAACCAACAGCGTTTCCGGACAACCCACCCCGATCCTGCTTAGGAACTAGCTGGCAAAATTTGCTACACCACGAGACAATTCCTGGACCGCCGGCACCGTGTTGTGACATGGTTAAGCAATACCGATTATTATTATCTTTTTGTGTACAGACATTCCCCGCAAGAGGATATGTTTAATGACCATAGAAATGAAATAGAACAACTAAAAAGTGACGAGCATGGGCCGAGCACCCAGAAACTCGGGTAAGGGGGGGGGGGAGGAAGCTGAACCAGGCGAAACTTACAACTTACAACAAATTCTTGAAACAAATAGACGAGGCAAGCGTTGGACATTTGGTACGTCTGTTCAACTTAATTTATCAAAATGACTGGTTACATTCATCACGATACTAAGAAATCAATTGCAAACAGAACAATTCCGACTCATGAGCTAATGGAGCACGTACTAAAAGTGTTCTTAAAATTGGTACAGCACACAATATGTCGGAAATGCGAAACAGATATAAGTGAGTTCAATTTGATTTCCGACAAGGAATGGTAACGTGCGAAGCACTATACAGCCTAAATGACTTATTACAAAAATGTAGAGATCAGCAGAAAGAGATATATGCTTTATCGACTATACCCAAGCATTATATAACGTAGAGGACACAGAATTCATCAAAAAATACTGGGACCAGACAGCAAACATAAGAATCGAAGAGCAAACCACCGAATGAACACAAACAAAGAAGGTGTCAAACAGTGATGTATGTCTTCTCGCTATTATTTAATATGTACTCAGAAGAGATCTTTCAAAAACACTGCAAGACATCGAGGATGATATTAAAATCAATGGTGAACCTATAAATAACCTGCGATATGCAGATGACTCGGTCGTTCTAACAGACAACCCAGATGGATTGAAACGCCTTATGAATGTAATAACTAAAGAAGGAAACGCACTCGGCCTAAAATTAAACACCAACAAAACGAAGATGATTGTATTCAGCAAAACCCCTCACGTACAAACAGATATCAGGTTGTATAGCGAACGAATCGGAAGGGTTCAAAAAACCAATATCTCGGGTGCTGGCTGACAGAAGACCTAGATCCAAAGTTAAAGATCTAAACACGTATAGATGGCAACAACAACGTTCCTAAAATAAAGAGACTATTCACTGATCGAAGCCTCCACTTTGAAACACGACTTATATTTTTATTCGGTGCTATGTATATTCAATACTGATGTATGGAGTCGAGACATGGACGCTAAAGACAAACATCGAAAAAATATTACAAGCATTCGAAGTATGGATATTTCGAAGAATAATCCAAATATATGGACCGAACATGTTATCAATGAAGAAGTACTGAGAAGGATAGTTGGGCAGATTACAACTGACAAGGAAAAGGAGAACCAATTATCTAAAACATTTTTACCGGAATATCAAATACAACCTCCTGCAAGTAATCATGGCAAAGAAAATAAAACGAAAAAAGAATCTGGAAGAAGAAGACACTCTTCTTCTTCTTACACTAGGCCAGTGGTCTGTTTTATTTCACAAAGTTGTGGTTCTTGCCGCTTTAACAGCTTCCCCATAGTTTTTGCGATAAGTTTTTTGCATAGCTTTTCGGGATGCAGAAAGATAGAGATATATTAATGTACAGGGTGTCTATGGCGCTGTAAATATACAGAGCGGAATGAACCATACATCGATATGACATTTCAATAAACTTAAAAGGGCTACGGTATTTAGAATTTCAAACTTAGAAGCCTGAGTTTCGTGGAGCAGGAATATCTAACAATATCATGATTTGTCTAACCCCAACGATAGGATTTTCCAAGCGGTTATGTTCACAGAACAAAATAACGCCCCTCAAGCATCTGTTCTGGATTACATCTGGACCACTTCTGACGATGGGTTACCCGCGACCAGCGTAAGAACAAATTCGACGATAGAATCTAGAATCACATGGCGTTCCCTGGAGCTTGCATTAAAAAGGTAGCGGTGGAAGGATTCCCAAACGATCCTAATAATTGCTCGCAATTAATTCCGGGACACCGTGTATTTGTAGCAGACATTTAATTCTCTTTCTCTGCTATTTGGTACTGCCATTAGTAAGACATTGAACTAAGCACCGGCAAAACTGTTTTTATAAGATTACCAACGCATTTACTTTTTTTTTGTAGAAATTGTATTATTGCTCTCCTATCGCAGCAAGTCGCATGATAATTTATCTCTATACAGGATGTCCCAAAAATAACCCACCGGTTAGTCATAAATTCTTTAGGTTATTATAAAGCGATTAAATTTAATATGCCTCAGCACAAAGTTCCTCCAGTTAGAAGTTATAGGGCCTTGGAATTTATCTTTTTATTTTTTCTTTTATGTTAAATTCTACAAATTTAAAGATTTCAGTTTTGGCATACACTCTCACTATTATATACTATACTAGTAAACATTTTTTTATAAACTAAACCTCGTTGTAAGAAGCACTTTTCCTATATCTAAAAACTCTTTTTAGCTCTAATCTTGTTACCTATAGGATTTACTTAAATTGTGTGTTATTATCCGAAAGAGAATTAAAAAGTGAAAAAACAAAGTACTCTAAGTTCATAAGCCTAAAAGCAACAGTTTAGCTTAGAATGAGCATCAAAGATTTTTGGGTAATGATCTAGCAAAAATTATGATTTTCTAACTGATGGGAATAATAGCCCAGTTACATTAGACTGAAAAACGCAGCATCTGCCAAAAAAAACCAAGTGAGCTGAAATTTTGCATACACCTTCATTTTGAAATTACAAATAATGTCTCAAAAGTCCCCATCGACATCGTGCTTGCGTCTTGAGTTATTCAAGGTCAAAGGTGACAGAAATAAGTTTTTCGCAAATATTTCTCTTTCTATGGGTCGTATGACTTTTTTAGTTATTACAAGAAATGAAGGCTAGGAAATTCTCTACAAAAAATATTATACGGGTTTTTTACGTACAACTAACCATTCAGTAAATAATACACTGTTAAATTTTGTAGACGGGCTTTACTTCTTTTTACGATAAAAGAAGTATTGGATTCACCCCAAAAATTCAAAATTGAGTTTTCAACAGATCTTCACGCTCTAGAGTACCCTGAACCCAAAAAACATGTTTTTGCTCATTGGTCTGTGTGTTTGTGTGTCTGTGTGTCTGTCTGTCTGTGAACAGAATATCTCAAAAACAAAAAGAGGTATGGTGTTGAAACTTCATATATAAGTTTTGTGTGTTATCTAAATGCGACAGCAAGATTTTGAAGAAAATCGCATAACCGGCAGTATGGTGTTTACTCTTGTGATTTTTCAGTTTCTTTCGATTTTTTCAAAAACGGCTCTAATAATTTTTTTCAAACATTACATTTTTATTACACTTTGAATGTGTATTGATGTAATATAGCTAATTTTCCAGTTGAATACCTCTAAAATGGGTTTCTTTTGTGTTTTTAGTATTTGTTTTATTAACTTCTATTTTAAATATATTTTAAAACTGAAAAATCACAAGATTAAACACCATACTTCCGTTTATGCGATTTTCTTCAAAATCTTGTTGTCGCATTTAGATAACACACAAAACGTATATATGCAGTTTCAACGCCATACCTCTTTTCTTTTTTGAGATATTCTGTTCACAGACAGACAGACACACAAGCACACAGACCAATGAGCAAAAACATGTTTTTTTGGGTTCAGGGGACTCTAGAACATGAAGATCTGTTGAAAACTCAATTTCGAATTTTTGTGGTAAATCCATACTTCTTTTATCGTAAAAAGAAGTAAAGCGCGTTTACAAAATTATCGATTTGGACTTTTGAGACATTATTTGTAATGTCAAAATAAAGGTGTATGCAAAATTGTAGCTTACTTGGATTTTTTTGGCAGACGGATTCTAATGTAACTGGACTATAAATGCAAACTTGCAAAAACACCGTTTTATTTCTGGGATTTTAGTTTAATGCCTTTATTTTATCAACATGAATTAAACATGCTACAACAGTCATTCGAACAATTATGTATCTCTTGACAATTTCTCTCCCTTCCTTTATTCGGTTTAATTTCAGTCATCATTTATAATCTCCGTAATTCTCTCAACACATGTACTCTCATAATACCGCTTTTAACTACTCGAATTGCTGAACTAATTTGATGGGATTAGTACTTCAACGAAATGTAAATGTAATTTACATAACTTTAATCTCGTCATGTATAACCCTCGGTTGTGAGTGTTGCTCAAAAACAGACTAACCTAAATACAGTAAATTTTCTAACTAGGTCTTTGCTTAGGTTACATAAGCAAATGAAATGGTAATATTTGAAATTACGCAATGGTCACTTCTATACAATACGTTATAAAGGAAAAACTGAATTTAAATGTCAATGAAAAACTTCTAAGTAAGCCAGTACCGATATAGCAAAACGGTTCTAATTTTAACAAGATGCTTTTCATAATCTTATTATGGTAACCTATGCTCACAAACGTTATTGTTTCAAGCAATTGACCTTTCAACCTTTAACAAAGTTTAAGAAAATGCTGAGTCAAGTTTATAAAAAGGCCTTGTTTATTTTCGCCAGAACTTCTTTTGAATTAACCTTAGCCTTTACGAATGAAGCCAATTAGTCAATTTACAATGTTGAATGAAAGCAGCTTTAACCGCCTCCGGTACTAATGGGGAGAGGACCGGTAAAAGGGCCCGTAAACGTTGTAATTTTTAGCTTAATTTTAAAGCCAAACCTAATTATTAAATTTACATTGCTATGAATAAATTACTGGCGCACCCAATTAAATTATTTATTCTGCAATTATGAAAGACTGATGCCCAAACCAAGTCGAAGATATTGCAAAGGTGTACCGTAATAACAGTATTGCAATAAATTGGAAAATAGAAATGACTTATGTAATATGGAAAAATTATATATTATTGAAGTAATCCATATGGGCAGATACGAATCGAGTCCCGATAAGCTGTTTTAATTACGTTGCAAAAATGTAGATAGTTGAGTAGAGTCCGGGGCGAAGTCGTTAAGGGATTAAGCCGATAAGAGATGATTAAGCGGTAATGATTTGGTAATGACCGAACTAAAGTAGGTTCATCATCTATTACCTGATTAGCGGAAAAACAACCCCCCTCATGTATCCAAAGAATGAAAAATTTTACACGATGATGAGATATGATTTATGCCATTCAGTTAAAATCTGTAAACGACCTGAACATGAGTGCGCTAAAATTTCTTACAAGTGAAAGAGGAAAAGAACATACGAGGCTGGTTTGATAAGTCAGTGCAAAAAGTAAGAAAACGTATTTTTTTCCGGAAATTTTATTTTACTTTTTTACATAATCTCCTTGACGGTTGACATTTAGTCCAACGATGTTCAAGTTTTTTATCCCCTCCTTAAAATAAGAGTTATCAAACTCTGCAAAATAAGCGTTTTTTATCTATCACTTCGGTATTTGAACCACTACAAGAAAAAATATTGAACAGAAACGTATTAAGCAATTCCTTAAAAAGAAAAGCTGTCTAGGATGTAAATGAAAAGCCCATAAAATTAGTTCATAAAGAACTAAGAAAAGGTGACGTCGACACTTTGACAAATAGCGACATCCAGTGCATAAGAAGAAATATATACTACGCAAGAAGAAGCCTTTTACCAAGACTCCCAACAAACGTTGAAGAAGTTCACCAAGCCTTAAACTCATATCTAGTTAAAACACATCGGGAGGAAACATTTTTACTAATTAACGACGCGGAAAATAACGTGGTGATGTTTTCGTGTCAAACAAATTTGGAGTTTTTGTGCAATTTGGAAACTATATATGTGGATGAAACATTTGACTGCTGTTCTAAGTTTTTCCTGCAAATGTTTACAATTCATGGGCTAAAAGGAGACCATTATGTACCATTAGTTTCCTTTTTGCTTCCTGACAAACGGAAGGCCACGTACAAATTGGCATTAAATTATGCTATCCAAGTAGCCCAAAAGTGTGGGAAACAATTAGCACCAAGCACAGTCGTGGTCGATTTTGAACAAGCTGTATATCAAAGTGTGACAGAGACTTGGATCAACATCGCCCTAATTGTAGGTAGGTTTCATCTGGGTCAATCATGGTACGTTTTATTTTCAATTAATATGCATTTTAAATAACAATAACTTAACAATTTTAGGTGGAGGAAGATACAAAAATTCTGTCTGGCAAGCTTCTATAAAGACAGGGAATCGGAGGTGGGAAAATTCTTAAGGTACTGCTTCGGTTTGCCATTTCTGGATCCTAAAGATGTTGGAGATTGTTTTGCCATTGACTTCAGTGCAATTCAACCTGCGAATTCTAAATTAACAGAATTTACCGATTATTTGGTGGACAATTACGTATCCGAATCTTCTACATTTCCACCATATATATGGGCTGAAAATTCAAGCAGCTTAAAAAGGACCACACATGCTTGCGAGATTTTTCATTCGCGTTTTAATTTAGCTTTTTACCATTCGCATCCTCACATTTTTAAGTTTATCACAGTTTTGTTGGACTTTCAAAGTGATACTTACATAAAAATACAAGTGTGCAGCAAAATGAAAAAAAAATATATGCTTCGCAAACTTTAGACAATAACAAGTTTTTGGATTGTCAAACATCTCGACTGAAAAATGGCGATATAACTAATTTTTATTTTGTTACAATAGTTGGAAATTATTTTAAAATGTAATGTTTTAAAAGTACCTAATGTTGTAAACTGTAAATAGCTGATTTTTTAAATATTGGTGTGCATGTATGTACCTATTAAAGCAAATGGTTGTAAATGTTTTGCATTTCATGAGTTTCTTTACAATAATTTACTAATAATTGATTGTATTATTCTAATATTACTCTACAATGCCATTACCGCAGAATTTATTAACTTCAACTACGTTCGCGTCATCCCTAGGTGGTATTCAAAACTGAAGGGCCAGAGCCGCGACGATAAAGGAAAATGAATCCACTTCCTGTCCTCCTACTATACTGAATTTGTGATGTATTATGGTTATTTGTGTATAGCAATGAATGCACTCTGTCTTCTACTTTATAGATACACATACCATAATTCTACAGCTTACTCCAGTTAAGTTATGCTTCAGGTACTTGTTAATTTTTATTTCTTATGTTATGTGAACCTTTGCATTGTAGTACATACGCTCTTCTAAGTTAATAAATTTTGATAGTAATACGAACTCTGAAAAGTCTGGTGTGATACACGCACACAACTTCCTTTTACAGTGATCTTATAATTAGCCAAAAATTTGATTTTAGATTTTTAAGTATTTGTCAAAAATTTAAAAAAATTACAAATTCTACAAAAACTGTGCAAAACAGAGCGTTAGGTGAAGAGACAAATTTTCTCTAGAATTTTAAGCTGAATTCAAAAATGAAATAATATACCGGGTGTTCTATTTAAAACAGGAGTTAATAAAAAAAAAACGAAACCCATTTTAGAAGTATATACACACACGCACGCACGCACGCACACACAGACAGACAGACAGACCAATGAAAAAAAAGCTTTTTGGGTTCAGGAGACTCTGAAACTTGAAGATCTGCTGAAAACGCAATTTCGAATTTTTGGGGTGAATCCAATACTTCCTTTACTGTAAAAGGCAGTAAAAAAGTATTGGCTATTAATTATGCAGTCATATCTCTACACATCTCCAAAAATCCATTACCATTATCGTTTATTGTATTATTTCCTGTGACGAGGCTATTTTTGTGTATCACTGACTTGGTTAGAAAAATATTTTCTAGTTTTTCATATGGTATTACTTATTACAATACTCCAGCTATAATACTCATTTATATGTATTTATGTATTTACAAAATTCAACTTTCGCTAGAAATAAAAGCTTTTAATTTTTCATGACTCACACTGCAAAACCGGTTTTAGAAGAACAAACGTTCAACAAATTATATTTTGGGTAATCTGAATTTTACGTTAAACCAAGTGAAACTTGCATATGCCCTTGAAATAGAAACGTCTTCCCTGTAAAATCGAATTTGCTAAATCATCTGGAAGCTCCACATTTTTCACAACATTGCGCTTGGTTTGGTTTGAAATCGAGGACTTTTTCCCTTAAAGTGGGGTTTATGTTCACCGAAGGGAAAGATATTGCAGCTTTCAGCTATCGTTGCTTGGCTGGAAGATCTTGTACGCATTATTAAATTCATACGAAGCATACGAGGGTTGTGCGGAAATTATCCGACTTTATGCTACACAAAATAGCTACCTTAGAACAAAGGCGTCTCAGTGCTCTTACTACCCTTCAGAAGCCACAATCTTAATCTAGCGTTCATTCTACTTTTCGAAGCAATTTTCATACTAAGCTTTCGAAATCCAATCTCTTCAAAACTCACTGGTAGTATTCGTTGTTCACTGTATATTCTTATGGAGTGTACTCATTTGTGCAGAACACCTTCGTTGCTTAAAAGAAAATCAAAAACCAATTAGGGAAATATTGTTATCCATCGGATACTTACGAGAAAACCTCGTATGTATCCTTCTTAGATATTAGGTTGCAAGTATGAGAATAATTCTGATAAGAATCAGGAGGACATATTAGCAAAACAATTACTGCCAATGGCCGACGTTCATTGTAAGTCAATGCATTTACGCCTTCTACTTTCTAACTTTATAATACCACTGAAAGCTTTTTACCTACCGAATTTTCAACCAGTTTTGCACAAAATTCTTCAGCTGCTCATCATCTTCAAACCTCTTTGGTGATATTGCTTCCTTAAAAGATTTAAGAAGGTGGTAATCGCATGGAAATAATCCTGAATGTAGGGAAGATGTGGATGTATTTTAATTCCGTGAGTGTATTTTTGATCCAGGTGGCAGTATGGGCCCTAGCATTCCTATCAACTACATTCACCACTTAGTTCTGCTTCGCTCTCTGTCTCAATGACGACGAATAATAAAGAACATTAATTGGTCGTGGTTGTAAGAAAATGGATGCTTATAAAAAGTTCAATACATCAAAAGACCACCATAATCATGTTTCCAGCAGAAGATATCGAGTACAAGTACTTCCATTGTCGAAGTGGTGCATCTAAGATCATCTAATTCATTCAAGCAAACCTAGTCTTTGAAAGCGCTCGGGCTGTGCTCATCAGTTGTAAAAATAGCTATTTAAATTCAGCTAATTAGGTTGGTGTATTTCCAAAGCAAAGCAAAAATGTACCATATAAAGGATTTTAGGAATTATAAATTTAATAGTGAACATTTTTATTGTAGCATTTCAATTTCTGTAAGACATTTTCCCAAGCTAACGATGACGCTGCAATTTAAACTTAATTATTTAATAGTTAACTTTAGATCGCAGCACGATAACCTGTGGTTAACTTTCAAAACCCGCCGGTGTTCCTTTTCAATTTAAACTTAATCCTGAATATTTGATTACCGTTGGGTCTCTACGGATTATAAGTAATAATTGGTTTGGTTTCTAGCAACAGAAACAAAAGCTTTTATTGAAGTGAGTTTGTTTGGATAATTACCATCTCCAGCTATAAGGTACGGAGTTGTTTCACTCAATGAGTTTTAATGAAGCCCTTAATTACCAAAATGTATTTTGAAACAAGTACGCAATGACAAGCGTTATTAATTTTATACAGTCTCAGCTGTGTACTTTGCTATTTAAAAGTTCTAAGCTGTTTGCAACAAATTTGAACTTGAGCAAGGGGCTCTATCCTTAGATATTTGAAATTAAGGAGAATTTTTGAGATATGTATAGAATACTATTCTGACAAATAAAAAATAATCTGTATAATTGAACCACAATCAACTATCTAAATTTGAAATTAGATTTCTAAAACAAAAGGAAGTAAAAATTAGAATGCGATATTATGATATTATTAATCTTTGCTTTGAACCAAATACAAATCGACTTTAAATTGTCTTCCTAGCAGGTTTTATAATTATTAAAGCATCGCAATGCAGATACTAGTGTTTACTACTATAGTTTATTCAAATTCAAGATAGAGCAAAATCTGCAACCCAAGTTACAAATATCAGCAGTCAGTTGATTACTAATTTGATTTTATTAAAATGTAGATCATGGTATGTACCTAGTATAATATAGAGGTTATAGTTTTTGTCAAATTTCCAAAGCTTGAAATTGGAAAATTCTGCGATGTCTACCTAAATGAAATCTGCTGAATGTGATATGAGAATAAATTTACCCCCTAAAAAATTTTGTAAATGTTTTCCTTAAGCAAAGATTCATATTAAAAACATGACACTCATCAAGACAGCAACAAAGCCATATCTCTCTGATCGAAATTTTAATCAAATCATATTAGTAATCAACTTACTGCTGATATTTGTAACTTGGGTTGCAGATTTTGCTCTATATTGAATCTGACTGAACTATAATGCTATCTATTTTTTAGAAGTATATCACACATTGTCCAAACAGCCTTATCAAACTGGTCGATCAGTATTTTTTGTTTTCTAGCTGAAACTGTTTTTAACCAATGATATTACTTAGTAATTTGCGATAAGTTATCAAGCCAAAAATTTACGCAGCTAGCTTTAAAGGGACACGGGTGGGTTTCACTCCAAAAGCGTCAGTGTTTCTACCTATAGTCAATTCGGTAGGGCCGTAGAAGGTATTTAAGCTTAGCTTTCTCTTATGGAGCAAAGCTCAAAACTCATGTCTGCTAGGTAACACATGCGTAAACCCACATAAGCACAGTCACAGTTTTAATGCTAAATCAGGCGAGGTATAATTATTTTAACTATGAGGGGAGGTTAATCACATACAGAAAATAAGTGATATGCAGAACTTATACACAAAAAACGTAGTTAGAATGTAACTCATATAATGTAGTTTAGAGCGACGAGATTTGGAAGATGTTCAACTCTCAAAGGTTTACCTGGTGCTGTAGAAAAGGGGCTAACACCTGGTCTGGGGCAAAGGTGGCCCACGGAGAGGGTCGCTTGAGCTGCAAAAACGCTGGAACCGACCTGAGGCGGAGCTAGCCTATGAGGAAGGCAGCTCAGTGGAGTACAAGGAAGCCCAAAGGCAACATATTCAAGTTTTCAACAAGTGTTATCAGTTTAAAAGCGGGGGTTATTCGACGATACACCGATGAGCCTTTACAGCAAAGATTTTAACTTCAATTAATATTGAATCCTGTAAAACTACGTAATCGGAAGTGGCCTGCTCTTCACTCAGCGCTTAATCATTCCTACCCACGGGGAAAATTCATAGGAGTACGCACGAAATTATATGAAGGCGAAAATAACATAATATGTGAAATCCCGAATATAACAATGTCATATACAAGTTCTGGAACTTCTTAAAATTCCTAGAAAGGCAGTTTTTTAACATTTTAATTGTCAGTTAAGACGGTTTTCCTACAGGTATACACTACATTAAAACTTTTTTTAAAGGGTTTTGCAGTGAATTTTTATAGATCCCACAGCATTATAATATGTTAGCAGTCAAAGTTTACGCATATTCGCCATCGTTAGCTCCTGTCTAAGGCAATACTGCTTGGTAAAATTATTTGGCAAAGTTAGATCGGTGGCCAGTATCCAACGAAGCCTCCTGGCTATGATCACAAGGCAAAGTTTGATGTTGTTTACAACCAGCAGAAGACAGTCCAGCAGGCCGCGAATGGCTCACGACAACGTGGTCCCACGAGAAGTGAGGTTATATTACCAAATCACGGCAAACTGCAAGCATCGATGTAGGAGGGACAAATATCTGCAAATTCCACGAACATTAGGCTATCGCCAAAGCGAAAGAACGGGTTACAATTGACTGGCCCCATATGTAGAATTAGGCTGATAGGTAAAGGAAATGTTGGCTTGGAAATACGCAGTTAAAGTCATCCGTTATAATGAAGGGGAAATAAACTTCCAGTAACGTCGTCTTTAAATCAAATCCACATAATAGTGAGTTTAGTTCAAGCGTAGAAAAACATTACGAAAATTGATTCAAAAGCTTTCAGAACTCAATTACTCTCTGTTTTTTTTACTTAGAGAATACATAATATATTTATAGCTCAAAAATCAAAACAGCTTTAAGCTTTCCTGAAATAACAAGGTTGATGTTGATACATCTTTAGTATGTTAACGAACAGTCGACAAATAGTCGGAGTTCCACGAGATTTTAGTAAACACTTATTTTATTTTTTAGATCTGAAGAGAAACTACGTCTAACCTGTCAGAAGTAATTTAGACGCCACTCATGGTGAAAACTCACACTAAAACTAAATAGTACCAATGCTCCACGTTTAACACCCGATTTTCAAACAAAAACGGCTCGGCAAGAATTTAAAGTTTGATAGAAAATATTTTTACAAACTAAGCATGAACGTCACAATAACGGTCTTAATCGGTTTGAAAGTACAAAACCCTTTCGAGTCTCATAAAATAGGTCAAAAATGAGAGAATGGTTTGTAGATGCATATTGAAATAAATGCATTTGCACTATGAGATACTTCCAGTTTTGCAAGAATTTTTAAACATTTTATAGTCGCGGCCAAAAAAAACGGGACACTTTTTTTTACCTAATTCTCAAAATGCGAAAACAATTGCTGACACTGGCAATTCTATTTAATAAATGTCATCAAAAGTCATTATTCAATTCTGAAAAATTCCAGCACATATTGGAAATACGGATAAGGCGAGAATAATTGCTTATTCGACTCATTTTGAGAATTAGGTCAAAACAAGTGTTTTTTGGCCGCGACTATAGTTATATCAAGAATGTTAATATATGTGGGCCAGGGGTATTCCAAAGTCTAAATGGACAACTTGCTTGAAGTAATTCATTAAATTTAAATCTACACGTGTTTAACCAATATTTTATCAAGTTGGTATTAGTTCGTAAAAGGTCTCATGCAATGCTTGATGCTCATTAATAGCTAAAATTGCAGTGTCATATGCGAAAATTCCCGTAGTTATTCCTAGCATAGTAGGAAAATCAGTCGAACATAAAAGGTATAAGGTAAGCCCTAGTATACTACTTTGTGGAACGCTGCAGTACTAATGATCGAAGCATCACCATTGAACGAATCTTTCAGAAAGATACAACTTGAACAACAGAAAGTATTGATGAACTAAAGTATTCTTGATTCTATAGATATCTTTCGAGTTTTCAAGCAATGCCGCCAAGTAAAACTTTTTCGGTTCTAATGCTTCCTAAACAGATCGACCAATTCGATGACACTGTATGCACTGTGGAGTGTTGGTGTATAAAGCCGAACTAATGTTTTCGAATCCAATAATTTCATTTCTACTTTCATTTACTCTTCCAAGAATCAGTTTCTCTAAAACTTGCTTACCTACTTAATCCTAAACGTTTCTTTATTGTCGATGTAAAGCTGGTGGATTGACTTCGGTAGTTCCAAGACATTGTTTTTATTTCTTCTCCTTTGCAATTTTCCTGCCACTTTGCCCATTTTCCTCCTTTTCCTTCTAAATCCCCTTTCACCCCCCCTTCATTTCTTCTTGGATTTTCTTTTTCGCTTTTTCCTTTCATTCTTCATTTTATATACATCCCTCAACCCTACTACGTGCGTCTTCTGTACTACTCTTCTTGTTCGTTTGGTTTTTAAAGTTTCTCTAAATTCTTAGTTCTAAATGTTGTCTCTATGGGTCTTATTCTCATGTCTGTGCTTTGGCCTTGCTTTTTTTGTTTTTCGTTGCTGTTGACGATATTATTCCATATGTTAGTATCGACATCTCTAAAATTCTAACATATTATCAGCAAAAGGCTTATCGGGGTGATGAGAAGTAACTTCATATTTTGGTTTACCAGGTTTTGAAATTAATATTATTTGGGCGAATTTAAGTAGTCCAGCCCAATGAACAAGACGTAGGATTGAATTGAGTAATATGGTTAGATAAATTATTCCTTTTGTTGGTAATGCGTGTAGGTCGTACCTGAGAGCTTTGCTACTGTTCAAATATTTGTATCTTCTTGAGCTTTGGAAGATGAGAATTTACGAAAAGCTAACTAAAGCTGTAGAGGTACTTTTAAAAACTGTTGTGCTATTTCTTGTAGGTTATTATGTGGGTGGAATAATATCGACACCGCCGATGCGCTGGTTTTAAACCATCGGCCAAGGAATCTGAATTTATTCGCACACGAATCCGCAAATCTAGCACGAGTGACGTGACAGAGATGGTACAGCTTTCAGCAAGCTAGCAGCGTTCAGTTCTGTTTTTCAGGGCAGGGTGTAGTTTTCATTTTTGTCCTTTTTGACACAAATTTAAGGGAAATTCGGAAGACCTGCAATACTATCTACCGGAAATGAAATAGAACACTTTGGATCTGTGAAATGTAAGAACAAAGGAAGAAAAATATAAAACGTCACCGTCAGGAAACAACCTTTATTACAATGTATATATGAAGAATATCACACCGGAGGATTAGCATGTATTATACATAAAAATATAACAAACAAAATAATACAAATTGGAAGTATATCCACACGCATCGCATACTTCATCGTACAGCTTGTAAAGAAGTATAAAATGCTGATAGTGCAAGCGTATGCACCAACAACCGATTATAGTAATGGAAAAGTAGCAGAATTCTATGACGACATAGCAACCTGTGTGAAGATAGGAAATTGTAGATACAAAATTCTTATGGGCGATTTCAACGCAAAGTTGGATATAACAGAAGATCATAAAGAGACATTAGTTAAATTTCATAAAAAGTAGTAATTTGTAGGCAATGAACACCTTCTGTAGGAAACCTTTAAGACGATGGACACTAGTTAGTCCTGACGGACGAACCCGTAATGAAATTGACTACATCATGTCATCCCATAAATCCTTATATATAAACGTGTATTGTGCTTGCGTTTCTGCGTGAGTCTCTGCATGACATTTTCATCGGCAACGGTCAAGCACACTTCGTCCGCAATCGGCCGTCGTGTAACGTGTTGTTTATAGCGCACCGACAAGCAAGCATGGTGCTTACGCCTTTGTAGGCAAGCGGTTACAGCGTTTGACTAACAATCGGATTCCTCAGGTTTGAATCCCATGGATGGTAATTTTTTGTCGTTGCGAATTTGAGTAATTCACATCGCTAATATAGCTCCTTTGCTGTTTCGGTATTAGTAGCAGCATTAAGATATTTTTACATATTTAGTGCAGAAGTTCGAACATTTTTTCTGTATTAAGGATGTTACAATCTTTTCTTCTGCAACTTTTTATGTATAATTGAATTTTAAAAATGCAAAAACTGTTTTAAATATAGTAAGGTTCATGATGCGGTGGGCACAAAAGCATACTAGCTAATTAAAAACGGGACAGTGGTATCGCAACTAGCAGACTAGTGAGAAGTAGGCTGACAATTCATATACAAACTGGTAGGAAAAAACTCGTAGAGTATAATTCAAACAAAACATATATCAACGAAATAGTACATAACAAAAGGCAATATCAAACAAACATTTATAAAAGTCTCCCACCATCTTCAAGAAAAACCTATAAATGAAATTTGCGGAATTCTAAAAGAACCTGTAAAACCAGTGGAACTTAAGACAGAAAAAACGTAGAACAAGTTACCTTAGAACAAAAATATTAATGGGAAAAAGAAGACAGCTAGTAGCACGAGGAGAAAGGGATACTACAGGCGTTTGAACGGGAAAATAAGAGAAAAGTCAAGGAAAGACAGAAAATTGTATAAATAAGAAATCATTAGAACAACTATAAAAAACAACGAAATTACGAAGAAATATATCTGGTGGAAAAAAGATAACAACGAAGTTAAGCGATAACAAAGTTAAAATAACAACAAACGTTGACGAAATTGTAAAAATTCCTGAAAAATTCTATCAATCGCTTAAAAACAAATAGAAACAAACGAAAAGAGAAAAATGCCAAACCAAAAGATTTAAATTAGTTTTCCCGCTGCTGATAATGTAAGTTAGTGATACAGCCTTAGTAACAAAACGTGTAAGTCGGTCATTATATTTGTTTGCTGCTTTTTCTTGACAACGGGCAACAAGCCGCGACTTCGTCTTGGCTTGTACTTGCCTACCTCAAATGTTAATAAAGTCTTACATTCCTTGTTACTTAAATAGCTATAACGATACACCGTAGATAACAGTAAGAGAAGCAAAAAGTTGTCCAAGCGAAATGAAAAGCTCACGTGCTAGGGAGAAGAGGGTGTAATTGTCGAACTAATCAAAGAATGAGGACAAGATCTACTAGAAAATGTTTGCAAGTTATTTAACAGATGTTTGGAAAAAGACAAAATACTCGGTGGATGAAGAAACATAGTGATGCTATATAATATATAAAAAATGGTGATGGATCAGTTATCTCACTACATACCATTCAGCCTTACATCGCAAATATATAGTATGATCAGAAATTATTTTCATCTAGTATTGCCATGGAATACTTTCTAATTTATGAATGCAACTATAACTCACTTACAAAGCAAATGTAAAATTTTGACATTAAGTATAAACATAGTTGCATTCATAAATTAGGAACGATTCCATGGCCATACTAAATGAAAATAATTTTTGATCATACTTTATAAAAATTTGTCAAAAGTAATCACCAATAGATTGGCAAAGAAACTGGACTTTAGCCAGCCAACCGAACAGGGTGGTTTCCGAAAGAACTACTAAACGCTAGATCACTTGCAGACATTGGGAGTTTTAATAGAGAAAAGAACAATATATAATATTCCCATTTATTTAGCATTTGTCTATTATCAAAAAACGTTCGACAGCATGGAACATGGGGGCAATCATGGACGCTCTCAATAATTTGATAATAGACCCACGATATTCAAGTCTAATTCAGGATATCCATATGAACGCTACATGCGCAGAAAAAAAAGAGAAGCATCGAAAAAGGAATTAGGTAAGGAGATTACTTATTGCCAAAATTATTCAAAGTAGCACAGGAAGAGGTGTTTAAATGAGAGAGCAATGTTCAACGGTCAAAGGCTAAGCAATTCATGATTCGCCGATGATGTGGCGTTAATTTCAGGCAACTTTGACAAACTAAAAAATATGGTAAATAAACTAAATGAGGAATCAACACGTATAGGATTAAGCATAAACATAAATAAGACGAAATATGTAAAGCATACTTTATGACTACTTGGAACAACTATGACTAAAAATAAGTACTAGATGAAGTGGGAGAATACAGAAGATATCTCGAGGTAAACTAAATCAAACCGCAGAACTTAAACGAAGACTAAGATTGAGCTGGGCAGCTTTAGGAGAATTAAACTTTATATTTAAAGGACTCTTCGAGAATTAAAAAATCCGAAGTATATAAGCAATATGTGGTGCCCGTGATGACGTATCACACAGAAACATGGCCGTTAACAAAAGCAGTTGTAAACAATATGAGCACAGCACAAAGTGGAATGGAACGAGTAACGTTAAATGTCTAAAAACATAACGATATACCGACCAATATATAAAAAAGGTTCCAGCTTACAGTCATTTATTTAATATTTTGAAGATTTTGTGGATATTAGTATTACAGTGAACTATTTCTACTATCAATATTCAACGTTTTTATGTTAAATGGAACACCCTGTATATTTTTATACATTTTTATAGGAGATTTAATTTTCTTTCTTCTGGTATAACATATGTTACCGCCTAAATTACAGTTTACGAAATGAGTTTAACATTCAAAACACTAAACAGTTAGTTACACGATAAGAACGACATAAATCGGGAGAAATACAGATCGGTTGCCCCAATTATGCTACGATGCCTGCACTGTACGATGCCAGCTAGCGTACAGTCTCAGTGAACTTACCTTTTGTTAATTTTTTTAACTCCCCTAAATTCCTTGCAAAAAGAAAGCACAACACATAATACAAAATTCGTATGCAACATGAGATATGCAGAATAGTAAGGCACGAATAATTAATTAAATTAAATCTATTGACTTGAAACAGACATGTGAAACATCTGTACAACTATGAAAACAAATAAAGGGGTTAGTTAGTAACTTTAACATTACTTGTCATCAAAACGGTTTGACATGGAGAATGTCCACCTACAATAATAAAATCAGCAATCGGCGAACGAACAATAAAATCTACATAATTGACTTCGGCAACGCTCATTGATAACGCCCCTCAAATTCTAAAAATAACGCTAATGCGACAACTTGATTACACGCACATGTCTAAATGATGCTACACTGGGTTCAAAACAGCGTCCCACAAAATGATCTAAAAACGCACTTTAACAACTACGACAATATCTGATTTGGACACTTCGGGAGTCGTTATAATTACTGTTCCCTGAAAATGTTGGCCAGTGGTGAAGCGATGACTGCTCAATTAAATTTGGTGGTACGGGAATGTGATTTTCAACAAGCCGGAATGCGGTACCAACAAACGGACATGTTTGATCCTCCAGCGAAGAGTGTAGGAAGGTGACATAAGCAATATTTGCAGTATTCCAACTGGCGACTTCCGTAGAAAAAGGTCAACAGAAGATAAAATCCGGGGGAGAATCCGCTAAGCGCGATAATTAAGACCTGAAAAAAGCCTTCGATAGGGGTCCTAGGGCTGCCATATTTATCCTCAACGTCCCTCGAATGGTTTGTACAGCAATTTCATAAAGCACACACGAGTCACACATTAAATACAACGGGCTGAGGGCACACAACTAATTTTAACTATTACAAAAGATACCTTGGCGACGCAGCAGTGTCATCGAGGCATGAGCCCCAAAACTACTTGTTTACTTTATCACGACGGAATTCTAACGCCTCGAAACGTTGTGTGTCAAGACGCCGGCCAAGGCCAAAGGGGCATGAAGCGCTTTCGCTTGCTTTCCCTGTCCCACACACGTAACCGATTCGATCTAACACCACATTACAACCGCTTCTTTGAGCCAAAAGCAATACACCATGATAACCATGTGTGCCGAGTCTCAAGCAATCGATATTTGAATTTGAAAAGAGAGCGCGGAATTGCCAATATTTGAAATAGAAGATGCGAGAAAGCGTGTTAGCAATTTATTTATTTTCTGGGCCATCTTCCAAAAAAAAATTACAATCAGTTACACTTAGGTGCAAAAGCCTTCCGCCAGCTCAGTGGTAGGAGGCGTGTAGCTCTTTAAGAAGTTAAATGGTAGAACACAACAATTAAATGCCTAGTGCACCAACAAACTTTTATAATAACGGCGAATGCACCCCGATGTTCTAACGAGAATTTGTAAACTTAATACCTCACATAAAATTACACTTCCTGAAAGAACGCTCCAAATACAGTAAATAACCGTAACTAAACGCAACCCTGTTTACTGGCATAAATATCGTATAATTCCAGGAAAATATCACAGTACAAAGCATATAAATAATTATCACAATAATTTGCATCAATCAGAATTGCATGGTTACTCTAAATTAATCAATTACATACAATGAAATACTTACAGTTTTACAATACAGTACGGCAATACTACAAATTACACATATTAAAAGGGCAGTCTAGCAGGCCACTTGGCCAGCAGATGTTCCTGGGGCTCAGTCTTGGAGGAAACTTAAACGCGGTTCCAAGCGTTTGGCCAATAAACTCGTGCGGCCGAAGCTGGTGTTTTCAGCGCGATCTGCACCGCGACGACGAGGTTGGAATGCCCAACCAGGAGGGAAAAACCCCCAGAACGGGTCCGTCCTTGTGCTCTAGGTACGCGCCGGCAACAAGAGGAAAGCGGCCCCGCAAGGTCCAACAAACGTCGGCTCGCAAACGTCTGCAACGGTCGCCGTGGACGCGGAGAACAATCCAACGTCGCGCCAGCTTCGGAGCGGCGATTTGGCATACAAAAAATGTACTTGGCTCTAGCGATAGAAACCGGCGTTTAATGCCTGGCACTACTTGCTATGAAAAGGGAAACAGGAGTCTAACGATAAAATACAGAACTACAGGGGGTCTTAGGGCGTCTAGATTACTCACCCCAGATACGATCCGGGCCACATGGGATGACTCATGGTTGCTATAAAAATCAGCACAAGGCGTAGGAATAAACTTCTATCTCGTGAGCTTGAGGCATCAAAGACACGAAAACGTGAAAACTTGCATTTCATCAATACACAAAACTAATCATAGCCTTAATAAACATCCCCAAAAGCTCTAAAATGCTAAACCAACATACCTGCTTGAAAGCTGCAAGCGGAAAAGAACGCGCCAGAAGACCACAATCTGCGCCTCAAGATAAAAGCTCATCGAGGTTATCGTGGCCAGTGCGATCCAAGTCGCGCGGCGCTCGGGAGATACCATTCGAATTCTAATTTGAAAGGCGACCTAATTGAAACGTAACAAGGGCAAATATTTGAAATACAAGTACGCGATTATGAACTGGTTTTAACACATAAGTTAAGGTTTTTGTGAAAAATACTGCCAAAGAAATCGAAAAATGTACCAACTCTAGATTTCCATGTAAATTCGAATTCAAATCTAAAAGACTAGAAAACAGACGTAAACAAAGAACAATCAATGTAACAAAAATAACAAGTCAAAGATGCAAATTGTCTGGACAATATGGCGAAAGAAAATTGTACAGCCGCGATCATGGGAGAGAAGAGGGAAGGGAGGAGGACTAAATCTAAGATAAATTGTTGATATAAAGAAAACAACAGGCTCAGGATGGATTATTCTAGCTCAAAGCAGACAGGAATGAAGGGTGCTATGGAGAGGCCTATGTTTAAGGATGGACAACACAGGCTACGTAAGGAAGAATACAAAAGAAGGAAGATTTTTACATATGAGTATACAAGGTATTTTAGTAGGTGCGGCGGAGACGAGAAGGGTAGATAGGGGGAACCAAAATAGTTATTTCCTTAATAAACTTGGCCAAAACCCATTCACATAAAAATAATAGCAGTTCAAAGTTCTTGCAAATTAATGACCACTTATTGAATATCGTTGTTATTAATGAGAAAGAATTAGAATATTATTGCGTTTTTCATATCCGCAGAAACATATTTCTTACAACACCTGATAATTTGCTGTTAAGATAGTTTAATTTTACATTATACAGCAAACAATTTATAAAGTACAATTTTATTATTAAATAAGCTACAAAGAATTCAGCATAATGAAAACATTCACATTAGGTATTCGTAATGCATTTCAACGCAAGTTTACGCTCGAAAAATCCAGTTTTCCAATACTCTTGGAAATTGTTAGCGTAACTGCTCTGTTGCAGCGTTGATGCGACGGCGCAATTCGTCAATTGTATCAACTTCGGTGGCATGTACCAGTTCTTTCATAACACTCCATAAGAAAGAGTTCACCGATTTGAGATCTGGACTAGATGTGGCCCTGAAATGGATCTACACCGACCGATTCATCTGTGCGGTAAGATGGTGTCGAGGTAATCTCGTGCAGCATGACTAAAATGTGAAGGACATCCGTCATACATAAACCACATGATATGGCGCAAGCCCAAAGGAACAACTTCGAGGAGCTCTGGAAGAACTTCTTGTAAAAACTGCAAATAAGAATGGCCATTAAGACGTGCCAATAATTCGTAAGGCTCTATTAAGGTGTTGTTCAAAATACCAGCTGTATCAAACTAAAACGCTGCCGAAAGCTACTCTGACGAATCGCGTGCGGATTTTGATCAGGTCATATGTGAGAATTGTGGAAGTTGAGAACACCATTGCTAGTAAAACAGCATTCATTTGTTATCAGTACGTGCATTGAAAATTGCGCTTTCCTATCGGTGCTATTTAGCAACCATTCACAAAACTTTTGCGGCAGCGGATAATCCGTAGGAGTGGGTCCTTGTACCTTTTGCAGATGATAGGGGTACAAACCATTACTGCTCAATATGCGCCAAACAAATGATAGAGAACTCCAACTTGGTGGGAAATTTGGCATGTATTTGTAGTTGGCATGTACTTGTAGTTGGATCAGCAACAACCATTTCTAAAAGTTCTTCCTCCACATTCGCCCCATGTTGATTTGGTCTGCCGCCACCATGACCTTTCTTAGATTGTAAATTTCCAGTATCTCTTCCATGTTGGACTACTCGAAAAAAGTATCTTTGGAAGGCGTTTGACGATTTAGAAATCTTTCCGAATACGTACGTCTTGCACGTGCAGCGTTTTCGTCAGTAGCTCCAGGCATAATAGTCATATCTATAAATTCCTCCTTGCTGTAGTTGGTCATTTAAGTCGGATTAAAAACTTAATAACTGATCCATCTTAACTTTGCCCTTTAAATGAATAAACACTCAAACAAATTCCTACTGCTACTTGTTTTTTTAGTTATTATTAAATAGTCAGCGTTACTCCATCAGTGAATATAAATTTTTAAGCATTTAAAAGAACAACGTTATTGGTTTTTCATTAATTTTTTTAACTCAACGTTGTTTAGTTAATTTTCAAATATCCCCTGCCTGAACTTAAAACGTAAACTACTACCTGAGTTTGTAAATAATGCTCGTTAATTTATTCAACTTTCATTTGCTGTAAAGTTCTTGGTGTTAGTTTATGGTCAGAAGTTTATTAACAAAATAACTTGTTTTTGTCCTCTCGAACTGCCCTTTTAGTCTCCTCCGTACGTTACGAAACACCCTGTATATTTGGCATTGTATACATTGGGCCCTGTCTGCATGCTTTCGGGGCGTTCCATCACAAGGTCTTACTGTATGACCTAGCTGAGTAAGTTCATTTTTAATATCATTAGTGAAAATCAAAATATTTATTATGAAAAGCGCTAGGTGTTTTACGAAAATTGGCAGGTTACAATTTGTTATTCTAAACAACTAACAAATTTCTCTTTTATTTTTTTCTTAATTAATTCTAATTTTCGACTAGAGTTCCTGTATATTATCTTATTATATACAGGGACTCTATTTTCGACCTGTTACTGACGCCCTCTATGAATAAGTTGACAAGCTGGGGTTAGTTTCACCAAAGAGTAATATATTTATTTAAATATAGTACTCTTTGGTTCCACTAAACATTACGTTTTGATCAAGTAATGTTTAGTTTCGAAAAGGTATAAAAAGCTTACTTTTTAGGCTATATTTTTTAAATGTGTAGCCATTATGATACCTTCGTAACACAGGATAATTTGTCGCATGATAGTGAAAATAAATGTTTACTACCAATACAGTTATTTTAACGTATTCAAAGCGATAACATGTATACAAAGTCATATGCTAATAAAACTTATAAAACTCGAAATGAAATTCATATGAAAGGACACGAAATAATGTCCCTTCGTTTTTCATTACATATTTAGGCTGACATTTGGACTTTCCAGACACTAACCCCAATGCCTTGCAGTGTGGAAATCGTGAACACAATAGAAACGATTCAGGCTGTTGATAAGAATCCTGCCGGCGGCGTGTTGTGTTACTTCATGTATAACTTGCGACAAATCGGGCTATTATGTTCCATTATAGGGCACAAATGCGTGTTTCTAACCCTTCCGTAATTTCAAGGACGCACAGCTAAATTGGCGCGTACGTAGAAAGCCATCAGGAAATTAAAGCAGATAACCACTCAGGCTAATTAACCACTTGAACTGGTGTTGTTGGGGACTCTTTCGCGAACATAAAGAGGGTCAACGAGGGAATTGAAAATTCAAACACCTTGTCGGCGAAGGGTGCAAGGTAGCTCAAAGCCGTTTAGCTTTGTAATAATAAACCGAAGGACTTTTGTGTAGTTTCGGTGCCTAATAAAGCGTTAGCAGATTTAAACAGTTTCGTTAAAGCTTAGAATGTTTAATAAAACTCCAGGAGTGCTTTTAAAGTAAATGATTTGCGTCACTAGTTGAAATTTGTATGCAACAGGTATTGTTAAGACTTAACACGATGTCTTGATTATTACACAGCTGATAATTAAAGGCTGTGCTGCACTAGTTAATGCGCTAAAACACCCCAGTAATTATAGCAAATGGCGATTTATGACCATCTCACCATCAATCTCAGGGTATTCCAACTTTGATGGGTTTATTATTACAACTTTAATATAGTTTGGACATTATGGGGTTAACTTTACGAGAGCTAGAAGATAGAAAAAACAGAAATATCTGTTTATTTCTAGGCTATTCGAAAACTTTAATTTCAATTCGACATCATAGTTCATTTGGTGTCCGAAATACAAGTATAAAATTAGTAAAGGAAAACCCCGGAATTAAAAATTAGTGGTGTCTTTAAACCCATTTTACAGAACAACCTTTTTTCAAGATGGAAATGGCAATTGTTCATTTTATGTTTAAAGAATTGGTTCTGTCTTAATTGTTAAAATGTTTATACTGTAGAAAATGTAGGTTGTCTAATAAAATGACACATTATAGGTTAATATAATAGTTAAATGGGATTAGCTGGACGGGACTGACAAATACTTTGGAGCAAGGTTCCATTTGAAAGACTACTAACTGGAAATAAATGTTAATTATTACTTTTAGATTAGTGCAAGACGGTTTCACATTTAATATGGATGGTTGTGCTAACGTAACGTAGAAACTGAAGTTTATGTGAAATTACCTTAAAAGCCATACTTAATAATGCTAATACATGCAAAAGTTAATATTCAATTACAAGTGGTTTATAAAAAGTAAGATTAGTTACATAATGCTTATGATAATTACATGGATATGGGTAAAATTTAAGGAATATTTCGACATGAATCATTTAAAAAACGTGTAATTCTAAACAAGCCAGAAAATACCTGAATTCAAGATTAAGATCGTGAACTGAAATGAATCATTAAAATGTGCTGAAAGTGAATAAGTGTAAAAATTTTGACATTTTCAAAAATTAAAATTTAATTTAGTATTAAGTGAATGTATAACAAATCATATGTCAGTTACTAGGTAATAACGAGAAGTTAAAAAATAAGAATATGAAAATAAGCTCTCCAACAAATAAAAATTCTGTGTTGGGATAGTTTCCATATATCAATTTAAGAAAGCTCAGTCATCAGGTCGAATTTTGTTTAAATTGAATTAAGGATTATGGAGGTAATGTCAGGAGACATAAATTAATACCTGGACGACAAGTGATAAAGGTGGTTCGTGGTTGAGTGCAAGCGAAGGCAACTGGTTGAGCTCGTCTGCGATTGTATGGTGTCGCTGTAAAAGATGTGACTGAGTATGACATTCCCTGGTTCCTAGATCAGTGGAGGTAACTATACCAGGAAAGAAAAACCGTGTATGTTGCAGTCAACTAGGGTCACCAGAAAATCCTGAGCTGGCGTTAGTTGCGGTTCTTGGTTTCCAGACCGCCTAGCCCAGCGATACAATTATTGGAAGTAGCCCCTGGGAAAAAATCTCTTATGCGGCGTTGATGTGGTGGACGAATACGTAGGTATTTGAAATAAGCATTCTTTTTACATAAATATTAATAAACACAAAAACATACTACTTATCTGATTAAACAGATTGTAATTGGTTGATTTATTCCGTATTAAGTGCAAGTGAAGTTATTTCACTAAAAAAGTGAGAATATCATTTAACTAAGTTTGAATTGAATCTAATGGCAATTTAATAGAATTAGTATTTTACCCAAGTGTTAGAACCCAACCCCGATTTGAATTATTATTGATTTAACGATTAAACTAAAGGGCAAAATACTTAGATAATTTCATTAAATGTGTACCTAACATTTATATAAGCAGTATTTGAGAAGCTACCAAAATAGAAATAAAAAGATACGTTTATTAATTGCGATATTTACCTGATATCTCTATTTTCTACGCTGGGCGGAGCTCCATTTTTTTCACGTTAGAAGCTGATTCAAGTAGAAGGAAACTTGAACGGATATAGGGACAATACCAGACCCGTTCAAGAAAGCTCGTGTCCAGGGCTTATCCCGAGAGGACACACAAGGTCCGAAAATCATATTGAGGCTCAAATTTTTACCCGATTTTCTTTGCCAAATAATCGCTGATGCTATACAGTGCCGATTTGTTGTAACAAACAAGTCCTGTTTCTTTGCCCATCCGCTTTTCGGTGGAAATAACTCCCATAAAGCCGACTCTGACTGCTAGTCTGAGACAGTGGGTAACGTAATCTAAAATACAACTTACACAGTAAAAATATCTCTAAGCAGACCACAGGCACAGTCTTTTTTAAAACGGGTACAATAAGCTCTCGCCTTGAGAGCATCAAATATACACCACAACCATATTGTATTTACATTTTTAGTTTTAGAAAACGGCCACAACTCTTAGGCAATTTTGCCGTGCCAACCACCTTACCATTCAATTCACGCTCGCCACTTAAACACGTTTCGTTGGTTTCCAGGCGTCACCACCATCCAGCAATTTTTATTTGTACTCAGTTTATGCAAGGCATAGTCGTGTAATTATATTTTTGATAAATTTCTATTTTTATAGCTACTCAAAAACAGGTACAGATACAAGACTAATTAAATAACCTATTTTGCCTATTTAATCGTTAAATCTTTATTTCAATTGCCTACATTGTAATAACATGAATAACTCAAATCAGAGTTGGGTTTTAACAGTTGGGTAAGAAGATAATTTGCTTAAATCGCCATTAGATCCAATACACTTGGTTAAATCCTAGTGTCACTTTATTCCAATTGAACAGTATTTATACTTTTAAATAACTTCAATTACATTTAATATTCAATAAAATAACTAAATACAATCTGTTTAACTAGGTAAGTCATATCTCTTTGGTTTCATTCATTTGCATGTAATAGAAGAATGTTTATCTTAGGTACATGTATATTTATTCACCACATCAACTACACCGTTGGACTATGCAGTTTGGAAACTAAGAACCGCAACGAACTCCAAACGCAGAATTACCTGCTTACCCTAGTTAGCTGCAAGAGCACCACGAAGTCCACCAATGGCCACCGCTTCATTCAATCATAAACCACCTTCAGCTATATGGCTCCTACCTATGTAATTATTTTCACTAAACCAGGAACCAGCAAACATAGTACTCAGTCAGTCCACTTTTTCTGCCAGCGACGTTCTAGGACGTTTAGGAACGATTATTTAGGCGCCCATCTTTTGGCACGCCTTCTATGCACGGACGCTTTAGACGCAGACGCTATTAGGTGCGTATACGGTTAGGCGTTAGAACTTTAGGCGTAGAGACAATTAGGCGTGACGTGAAGGAATTTTACATTAGGTATAAAATGTACCTTATTACCTTGCATGAAATAGGTTACGTAACTAGACCTCTTTCCTAAACAGACGTAGAGCAATCATTTTAATGACAAGTTTTTAAAGATCAACTCGACATCCAAACGTTATAAATCCTTAAAACTCAAAAAGATTGATGTTTAGTTTTTTACCGCTGGGTGTAGATTCGACAACCTAATACAATCGCAGAGCTGCTCTTTTTTACGAAAGTTTAAGTTAATAACATTAATAATTCAGAAATGTCACAAAATAATATACAACATTTCAGGTTTTACACGAAAATTGCAACACGTGCAAAATGAATTTTTTTACTTGTCGAAAAGTTTTCGATTTTAAAGAAACCGCTTACATTTTGCCACTAGTTAACATGAGTAACTGTTTCTACGTTTGTTATATAAGAGGCAGTTATGTAACTATTTTCAGTTAGGTAACAAGGTATATATCCACCTTGAGTGGAAACGTGTTCACGTGGAACCTAACTGTTTTCGCTCCTGAAGTTCCGGCGCTTAAACGTCAGTGTCGAACTGTCTAAAGGCTTCGCGCCTAAAAGCTCGCACCAAATTATGAGCGTCTGAACGTTCCTTTCCAGTCAGCGATACCATACGTTCGCAGACGAAGTCCACTTGTGGCTCCCGCTTGCAATCAATCAGGAACCACCTTTATTACTGATGGTTTATGTATTAACCTATATTTATTGATATAACATTTACAACCCATAATTTTAATTAAACACTATTCCATTTGGTTACTGGTGATTTTAAGTTACATATGAAAACCACACCTCAACATTTTTGCTTGTTAGAGCGATACTTTTTTTAACTGACATATCATTTCGTTTACATTCACTTAGTACTAGACTCTGTTTAATTTTGTAAATTTCAACAATTTGCATTTGTTCACTTAACACATTTTAATAAGTCTTTTCAGTTCACACTTTTAGTTTTGCTTGCAGGTACCTTGTTAGGTCATTTTGGTATTTTAAATAGCCACCTAGGCTTTAGGGCAGCGTGCTCGTATGCTAAACCCTTTTAGTTCTTTGTTTGGCTCCATCGCCTAATTCCAGAATCATGATTTCGCACATATTTGGCGCCAAGCGCAGCATTTCTCGTCGGTTGGAGCTCCCCTCTGATGGCGCTGTGGCAGCCGAGCGTATCGCCCGCAAGAATTCCGAATCTTCTAGAAAGCACGCCGTTGAGGCGTGATACCATTGGCGCCGGCATTAATTTGTTTCATTTTATCGCCCCGCGATTGGCTGCCGAGGTTTAGTCACGTGGGGACGCGACCAAGGTGACCTTTGCCAGCGCTTCCCTCTGGGCAGTTGACCGCAGCCCGTTGCAGAGAACGCTTGTGTGGTGGTTGTGAGTGTGAGTTTCGAATTGTCTTCGGCGTAGCGTGGGTGTTTTTGAGCCCAGTTCCTGCTTCCGTAAGTAAGGGGTCGTGCCCCCTTCATCTCGATCTACGAGGATCTGTCCCGCAGAACGAAAGTGGCCCATTTTTCGTCGTCCCGTCGTACGCGTCCTGACGCGTCTCACGTCGCCATTGTGGCGGATGTGCACTCATCCCTATAGCCGTCGAACATCGAAGGTACCTGCCACCTAAGACTGCAGCCTGTCGCAACTCAACTGTACCAGGCTCCCCAACCGCCTACATTATTAAGGTATGTGTCTTTGAACTGATTACCGCTGTGAACGCGAGCGAGCCGTCACATCTCTGGTGCCTACAGGCACTGTCGTCATATTTGTCCATGTCGCGAGTGCTAATTTGATCTTTGCTGTTCGCTGCATAAGGCGTCGCGCCAGCATATTTGTACATTCATTCAGAATTGCAGACTGTCCATGTCGCGAGTGCTAATTTGATCTTTGCTGTTCGCTGCATAAGGCGTCGCGCCAGCATATTTGTACATTAATTTAGAATCGCAGACTGTCCATGTCGCGAGTGCTAATTTGATCTTTGCTGTTCGCTGCATAAGGCGTCGCGCCAGCATATTTGTACTCATTACGGCTCATTACTGTTCATTACTGTTCAACATCTGTCGCTAGGTTTAAAGCGCGCGCCAGCTGGTGTTCTTAGTTATAATCTAGTTATAGATATAGGGCGACGCACTCTGCTGCCCCATTGTAACCCGTTAGTCAATACATGATTTGTTAGCTAAGGGAACTATTGTTTTGTTTCGACTTGTGCATGTTCTGTTTCAGATAAGCGCCCCCTTCATTGTACTGATTATTGTGCGACGGAACGAGGGAGCTTTGAGCGTACAGGTGGGTAAGACAGCTGCGTAGTCGCGGTCGGATTGACACCTAATTACAATCCTTGCATAAGGCAATCCCGAAATTGTTATTCGACCTTGCATTTCTTGAGTAATCCTATCGGCGGAGTATTTTGCGTGCTTCGCTCCCGTCTAACCGTCCAGGCCCGGTTAGCCGGGTTAAGACAGGCTTGGTGGCGCCCTCACAATTTCGACATACCCTATATATATATTATGCCACAACACGCTTGCCCAGAACGTATCGTGTGACTCACGCCCTACTCCCTGAGCGTTCCAGCCGTGGCCTATTAGCCTATTTCGAACCGATTTCAGGGCAAGTGTGCCAGGTTTTCAGGACTGATTCCGTGGTGCGATGCTCACCTTGGGTGGGTGTCGTAAAGTTCTTTTAATACCGTAACAACCTTCTGCCTTATTTCTTATTTACGATTACACATTTTTTATGTTATTGATGTACAGATATTCCTTAAATTGCTTACACTCATTTAATTATTATCAAGCTTTTATGTTACCAATCTTACCCGTTTTAAACAACTGTAATTCAATATTAATTTTAACATATATTAACATTATTTGGCATTACTTTTAATGTACGTAAACTTTAGCTGGACTACATTACGTTAGCATATCCATCGTTATTAAATATGACACCGTCTTGTACTGATGTAAAACAAATTAAACATAAAATAGCCATTAGTGGTACTATAAGTACATCGATATTATCGGGTTATATGTCGATAACTTGTTACACAATAATAAAAAAGTGTCAGTTCGACGTTTAATAGTCCGAAGCGGAGGATTTTTTAATGTGCAGTAAGTTTGAGGCGTATAATCCGAAAATTTTCGAAGTGCGTATTGTATTCGATTTGATTATTTTATGTGTAAATTTAGGAACAAATAAATATTTTATTTGCATCTCGATTTATTTGTATTAACCTAGCTGAAAGTTATCTCCGCGAAAACAACATCAAGTTGAGAAAAGTTATGTATTGCGTCGCTTACTGAAGTTACTGTGGTATAATCGATTTTGTATTATCGAAATTAAACAAGATAACTTAACTAAATCCAGCCTTATTCAATATCAATTGAACAGAATAGCGTAGGGGTACAATACCATAGCAATACATACTTTGCTTGTAAATTCTATTGTAAGTTCTGTGACATGTGGTATTGGTAAATAGACTTTTTCTTTGCATTCCTGTGTAATTAATCAGGTGACCTCGAGACTCTAGATTATGAGCTGCACGGAAAAAGCAATTGCAACCGGAAGAAATAGTTTTAAAACTCCCGTTACGGTGTATCGGAACTTGTCGTGAAGAAGTCGTGAGAATTCTAACCACCAGTTTAATAATAGTTGTGCAGGGGAGTAATAAGAAATTTTCATCAATGCATATTTTATGCTGCGATGGCGACCTATGCTTACAACAGTAATTACATCTTGAACAAATCAATACTAAAGAAGATAGCTATGTTTGACAAAGAAATAATAAGGTAATTACACTACTACATCAAAAAAAATTCTGAAGAAATGGGGCAGAAATTTAAAAAACCGCTAGTTTTCATAGTTTGGGGGTTGACTCTCTGAAAAGCATATTCGGGAAATTTGAAATATATGTATATAAATACAGGGTGTCAATTTGAAACCTTTCAATCTGTTACATCTCTGAATGTAAAAAAGATGTTTAAAATGTATCGTAATCGTTTCTACAACATGGAGGAGAAAATCATCATAACTCATGAGGTAACCTTCCCCATTCAAGCCCCTGAACTCTAGCTACCCCAACAAAACAATTTAAATGGTAACACCCATCTGTGGTATCTCAATGGAAAGCTCCTAAAAAATAATATTCAGCAGTAGCAAATATTGTTTTGCCTGATTAATTTTTGAAAAATTAAGATATAAAACTCAAAACCTTGAAAACCTATCAGTGTAATTCACATTTAAAAATATTAGATTAAATGTTCAAAATAATTGCCATTATTTTCTAAACAATAGTAAAGTCTACTTTCAAATTATTCCAGATCATTTTCGATTGAAGTTGAAGGCGGAATAGTTCGGCACTCCCGAACTATTCGTTGTCTCAGTTGTTCATGGTCTGTGTTACCATTTGAATCTTTTTGGGGTAGCTAATCTCAGAGGGTTGAATCGATGAGTTATTACGGTTTTCCATCCATATATACAAACTGTTTCTAGAAATGTTCAATGTGCTTTTTACTTCCAAAGATATAATGCGATATAGATTTTCGCCAAACCCAATTAGATAAAAAAATGCTACTGTTGAATAGCACGTTTTAATAGCTTTTCAATGAGATATTACAAGATGGGTGTTACCATTTGTATTTTTTTTAGCTACATCCCAGTGGGAAGATTACCTTATGAGTGATGATAATCTCCTCTCTATGTTGTAGAAACAATTGCCATAAAATTTTAAATATCCTTCCAGAGATGCAACACTTTGTGTTTTATAATTGATACCTTTAATAATAACAGTAATAATAATCTTTATTTTAAGATTTACAGTGGTTTACATATTTACTTAACTAATATAATCGCTTAGTTTT